>APFE030142604.1:28755-66916 GCA_000404065.3 Pinus taeda
TATATATAGGAGTCTAAGGAGTCACAATATAACCTAGCCGACCTAACAATAATAATATAAAGCCACAAAAATAACAATAGAGGGATTCTATGGGGCACAGTAATAACAATATGGGGGCAATAGCGGCACAACAATATTAATAAGGGGTACAACTACCATAGTAATGGGGTAATCACTAGTATTATAGGGACCTAACACCATGTCTGCTCCGTGTCAACTACTGGGATGGATCTCTAACTTGTACGGACACAGTTTCATCTGTGAGTGCATGTTGCACCCACTGTTGTTCATGTTCCTGCTGCAAATCATTTGTTTGTATGTGCAACTTCATGTTCTTCCTTTAGTTGTTACTTCAGCACATGTAACTCCTTCTTTATTTCATTCTCTGTCTCCATGTGATCTTCATGTCGTGTCATCACCTCATAGCTTAAGTCTCCAAAGTTGCTTTCATCATCAATGGATCTACTTGAGCTTGCAACTTTGTTTTGCCTCCATGTTGTCAACAACCCTCTTCTTGCATTCATTGCATCCGGTATGTTGTCTTCAGTTGTTGTTCATGACGCTTCTCACTATGACAATGTTGTTGTCATATGTTGATGCCCTTGTCTACGAACACCTTGATGTTTTCGTGAGTAGGCAACCTCATAGACACTTGATTGACTGCATCCCCAAGTGTGCTCTGAATAGTGTCTTCGACTCTGCTCTCCTAGAACTATTGTACCTGTGCTGCTGAGAGGCAAATGAAAACCTATGATACCTGGAGACATGGAAACACTCATGGCAAACAACCTGTCAGTCAAAAACCGAAATGAGCTTGAGCATTGACTTGCAACATACCTGTGTGACTGATCATGAAGGTTGTGCAATTTCGGCCCGGAGGTCAGGAAACTAACTGCCAATACCGCGCAAGGCACAGTCCGGGCTATCATGACATTGACTGTCTGTTGGAACTACACAATACACAGTCCAGCTTGACTACAAACTATTGGAATTGCGCAATGCGCAATTTCAGTTGGCAATGACTGTAGAATCTGTGACTGCATTGCGCAATTTTCCGGGCCATCAATCGCTATCCCTCAGGATTTCCCAAGGCAGGCCTGGGGAACAACTTCTGGGAAGAAATGTGCATTTCTCGAGAGGAAGGCAGATCCTTCCCTCTCAGGATTACGCAATGCTATCTTGGCAAGGTTCTTGGTGATGCAAAGTCCAAGCCAGGGCTGGCCAGACTCGCCGACGGGCAACTGAACGCGAATTTGAATGCGGATGCATGTTGATACTGAGTGTAACCATAAGTGAATGATCATGCATGCAAATGGTGAACCATAGATTTAGAAAATGGAACAACATGCATGTGGGTGAGGCAGGTCACCAAATCGACAATCGTTCGTGAAAAACATATTCATGCATGCGACAACAGTGAGATAGGAACAAAAATTGAAACGGTGCTAGGAAAAGCTAGTATACATGTAAACGACAACAAGCCTTCAAATAAATCGAGAAAACAATACTCATACAAGTGAAAACACAAAAAGCGACAGAAATGTAACAAAAGGCATGGGAAGCGGGCTTACCCCAAAACAGTTGAGTTGAATGTGTCAACTGCTCCTAGATGTGATGTGGGATGTTAGAGATGCAAGGTTGATGTGAGGAATGAGCTCTGTGGCGTCCAGCTAATGAGTT
The DNA here is from genome assembly GCA_000404065.3 of Pinus taeda. Taxonomy (NCBI): domain Eukaryota; kingdom Viridiplantae; phylum Streptophyta; class Pinopsida; order Pinales; family Pinaceae; genus Pinus; species Pinus taeda. Next base: position 30,436 of record APFE030142604.1, read on the forward strand.
TTGATAACATCGAGGTTGTGACGCGCATGCCACAAATCTAGGAAAAGCGACACTTGGTGGGAGGTTTCTGAAATGTTCCTTGCATGTAACCTCCAACTGCTAAAAATAGATCCCTAAAACAAGGGATGCCTTTGCATGCAATCTTGGGAGAAGAAGCCCATGCATGCAAGTTTGTTTTTCTTGGACCCAGAGGTAACTGGTCAACTAGCTGCACATGCAAGAGGTTGTTCGACTGCTTGAAGGAAACACACATTTCTAACTGGGAGTTGGGTTGACTGCCCAAGAGATTTGTGCAATTTCTGGGCAGAGTAGCTGACTGCTACCCAGATTTGCGAAAATTCTGGGTTGAGCAGCCCTGTTAGGGAAATTTGCGCAATTTCTGTTGTGAGTGTTGGCTGGCAGAATTGCGCAATTCTGGAGCCTCGTAGGCTGCCACACAAAATTGTGCAATTTTTGGAGGGAAGGTTGGTTTCCCTCCATAAATGCGCAATTTTCTAGGGGAATTTGCTTAGCCTATCGCTGGACCAAGTCCGAGTGAATAGCCTGTGAGGGAAATTCATTAAGTTGTGATCGACAGGCTGCCATTGTGCATGAAAAACACTGAAGCTTTTGAACCTGACAAAGAAAGGAAAGCTATTGTGAAAGGTTGGTAGGGAGGCTCCAAAATGGGCTAAGGAAAAATTTTGGAGGTTGGTTGTAGCCACTACAACACCTAGTCACACACTGGTAGAACTCTAGCTCTCTAAATGGACCTTGTTCATGAAAAGCAAGTCTAACACCTTTGGTAGTATTGTTCAATTCTTAGCTCATCTTTATTTCACCTTAGCTTGATTGTAAGATATAGAATCTGCCAAGCTCTTGGTCGATTGACACACATTCCAAGCCAAGGAAACACAGTTGCTTCAATTACGGTTGAGGGGTGTATTGATGCACAAGCAGCATAGTCATCAGAGTCTTAGTTTCATCTCTGGTGTTGCTCCATTACCAGCAGGCTTGGACAGTACCCCGGTAGAGTCACATAAGAATACAAGCCGCTGCCAGCGAGCCTGGTCAGTACCCCGGTGGAGTTACTTGGATCACCTCCCTGCACAGGAAGCCTTTCTCTTCTTTCGCCTTATTCATTTTTCATTTTGAATTTTTTGACTTTCCATTTTTTTCATTTTTCATTTTTCAATTGTGCATAGCACTTATTCATTTCAGAGCCGGAAGAGGAATCCCGACTTATTGAGCGCAGAAGAGGTTGTTCCAGTAGAGAAGTAGTTTATATATCTTTGACATGCCTGTTAAGGTTTCCCCACTCACCTTACTCTAATTGATTGAGCTGACAAGGGTTAACCCAAAAACAACCGACTAGAGAAGGTGACACTAGTTAGCATGCAAGCATTGTGTTTTTAGCAAGGTTCACTTTGAACAATACGTATTTTCCTTCGACGTATCATGGACTGAAAGTAACAAGTTCTTCATACAGAAGCAAGATGATAGATAACCAAGTAGCAATAGTTGTACAAGCCCTATTGTACTTCACCTAGCTCATTTCAAGAGTCATACATGGTTTCATGTAAAACTAACCTACGAACAAAACAAGTGAACTACAAACATCAAAGCAAAGCAAAAGTAGAAGAAAAAGTGAAATAAAATCAAGTAAGAAAACAAGCAAGCAGACAAACAGTCGAACAAAGCGAATAAGCAAATAGCATGCAAGCAAACTGCCTGAAAGCAAACACTACTCCTACTCCTACATTGATGGTTCGTGAGCATGATCACGTGAAGTGATATTTCCAATTCAGCCAATGACGCATTGGTGGACCCATGTTGGTGAAGGCTTGGTCCTCAAACAACCCAGTTGTGCGAACCAGCAAGCAAGAAAGATATAACAATGAAGACAACCACACTTCCTGTCTAACAGTGCCCACAGGACATGAGTGAGTACAAGTGCATGATGAGTAGTCTGTGGACTTATCATGGTGCTTTGTGACACTGTGTGCAACCTAGAAGCATAAGCACATTCTTGACTGAGGCATGCAAGCAAACGAAAGAAACATAGATAACTTGCATCGTGCACCTGTGCTTGCAATGTAAGATTCCTCCAATGAATGAGCAATGGGATCATGCAGTTCAAGTGGAGGAGATGTGATCTGTGTGTGAGATGGATCTTCAATGCATACAGAGGAGTGATGAGGAGCCCTAGGTGATTTAACAGTTACCTGACTGGAAGTGAGACTAACCCCAAGAGAGCGAGGACCTAACATAACCATCAGCTCAGGCTGAAGTCCCTCGACAGCCTTGGGTGTCTGAACTTCATCATTAGGTAGGTCAACATACATCATTGGATTCGAAAGATCAACTGCAATAGATTCATGATCGTGATAGAAAATGGAAACAAATGGATCACGACCGCCATGATCAGAAAAAACAATGAATTCATCGACATCCTCATGATCAGATGTATCAAATAGAGGGGTAGATCAAAATCGAACAAACTCATACTCTGTGTTTCCGGAAAAGACAGATGAAAGATGAAGCGGATTTTCAACGAATAACTTATCATCTTCGTTGTTGAATGATTGACCAACATCCGGTGAGTCCTGCGAGTGATTAGCAACGGGTGCATCCGTGGATGAAGATACACATGCGAAATCTTGGATGGAAGGTTCATCAAAGATGTTAGGAAAAAACGGAGGGGGCTCGGATGGAAGGTTGTCATCCTTTGCCGAGTGTTGATGCTCAAGCTCCCACCCATATGCTTCATGAATGACAACGCATGTTGGTTGTGCAACACCAACTCCGTCAATGGGTTGTTACTCATTCACAACAAGTGAAGAGTCTAGAATGGATGAACACAAGACAACATCATCTGGAGGAACACCCGAGTGCGAAGATAGAGGTCGTATAAAAGAAATCATATAAGAACTCGAAGGACTCACAACCAAATCTACACGAAAATTGAGTGAAGTGATTTTGGGAGAACGTGAAAGAGGAATAGGTGTGTGAGCATGATCGTCAACATCACTAGGCAGTGGTGGAGCTATTCAATGAGAGGGAGGCGAACAGTCAGTGGAGACAATGACTGCATCCACATGAGATTGCGCAGCTCCATCGATGAAGAATGTTGAGCGAGGCTTGATTTCAAACTTTCTCTTAAGACGGGCAGATTTCTTAAGGCAATACTCGAACCGATCCAAAAGATAACCAAATTTCATCTGGCTCCTCGGAGCTTGAAACTGCAAGTCATAAAAGCGCTGCCGAAAATCAATAACCGATTCATGCAGAGCCTTCAGTTGTAACAATTTTCGATCAAGATGTTATGGATCAAAATGATAAAACATGTCTTCAATGAGATCACAAAAGTGCTCAAATGAATGCACGCTATCAATCGGTAGGTTGAGCAACCAACAAAATGGAGATTCGCGAAGTGTGTATGCAAGTAGCAAACTGACCTGTTCGTCAGAAAACTCATCTTCCTCATGAAGCATGGAAAGAAATTCATGTAAGTACTCAAACCAGGCCACTTCGCCTTCACCATCATACGTAAAAGTGGAAAAGAGATCGAAAAACTTCCCCGTGAAGGAGACATCTTCACGATTTGAAAAACACCACAAGGGAAGAAGAGTACAAGACTCCATGAAAGGTATGTAAAGGTTCAAAACAGGATGAGAGGACACAGCTTGTCATCTATCCCTCCTTCTAGCACTTAAAATATTGACGATGCTGGACCCGCCAACACATCAAGGGGATTTCCCCGATAAGAAGTCCCAATTAGACCTTAGATTGTTTGGTGTAGGAGTCCGAGCAGTGGGTCATAAGGTAATGTCTTGACCGCGATGTCGCACAGAGACAAGTAAGATAACTCTATCAGTAGCAAGGGTGTGACTGTTGCAGTGAGTCAAGGAAGGTGCATGAGAGGTTCCAACACAGGTGGGTTGAGATGAGGGTGAAGGTGAGTTCCAGGTTGAAAGGGATCAGTCCCAACTCAACTAGGAACATGCAACACATAGGACATACACATCTTCCAGCGGAGAAGTCCACACGGATGCGACAGTCACAACATAAAAGGTAAGATAACACGTACAACACTCACGGATTAGTCTTAACGAGTGCAACGATTGTTACAATGAGCTTCAACATGGATGGGACAACATTAACAACATATACAACACATTTCCATTAATAGATTATGCATTACAATAAATGAAACAGTTCAGATGTAGAACATAGGTTAAAGCAGCATGCATTACAAATGTTAAAGATTAGTCTTACAACTAGTGTTTTAAGATTTGGCTAGTTCGGAACTGATTCGGCCGAGTTGGTCCGAGTCAAGGCCTTACCGGGTCGACTCGACCAGTTAACCAGTTCAGTTGGCTTGGTAATAACTTGGTTGGCTCGGCCAAGTTTGAGCCTACTTGGCCAGGTTGGATGACAGCGGCCCATGAATTAAAAAACAACGATTTTTTTTTTTTTTTTGCTTTAGGGGGACTCCAAGGTTTTCACGATGATACTTTAATGGTTTTTTGTCCCTAAATAAGTTTACTCGCTTGATCTTGATGGGCGCTCCGCACGATGGGCAGACATTCTTCTACACATCAAAATTGGCCGGAGGCACAACCCGGGCAGGAGTGCACGATGGTGGATGGGTGCTCCGCACGATGGACGGGCAACCCGGACACGGTTGGCAAACGACGGGCGAAGCTACACGGCGTGCAGACAAATGAAGAATCGGGCGCCTCGCGCACGATGGGTGGGCGACCCGAGGGCAACCCATGCCCGAGGGGCGGGCGCCCTGAACGATCATCAAACGGAGTCTCTTCATATACGGTGGAGCATATACATATGTATATAGATGTTGGCGTGTGGGTGATGGGCTGTCCGCAGGTGCGCCCGCCCAACCCACGGTTCAGGCAGCAAAAATATATATGTATTATGGTTACCATATATGGCGGTGGGCTGTGCACGGGGTGCGCCCACCCGCCTGATGAACGGGTCAGCGTTCAGACAGTTCGGTGGTGAACGGGCAGACAATTCGGTGTTGGCGGTGGGCTGTGCACGGGGTGCGCCCACCCGCATGGTAAACGGGTCGTGCAGCGCGTTCAGACAGTTCGATGTGGCGGTGGGCTGTGCACGGAGTGCGCCCACCCGCCTGATGAACGGGTCGTGCAAACAAACGTTCAGACAGTTCGGTGTGGCGGTGGGCTGTGCACGGGGTGCACCCACCCGCCCGATGAACGGGTCGTGCAAACCAGCATTCCGACAGTTCGGTGGTGGACGGGTCATGCAGCGCAAACAGTTCAAATGTTGGCGTGGGATATGCATGGGGTGCGCCCATCCGGTGAATGGACGTGTTGACATAACGTAGCGGCGGTGGGCTGTACACGGGTGCGCCCACCCGCCCGGCAAAGGCTCGTGCGGTAAGAGCTCGGACGAAGATGGCAACGCGGGTGAATGGAGGCAGGCAGTGGGGGCTCGAGCAACAGCGGGCAGCGCGGCAGCATAAGTTCGGACAGGCAACATGGATTCGAGCGAGCGACGGATGACATATTGCGTAGTGCGAAATGAAGGCCAAAAGGTTATACCTTTGGCGTGGGCGGCTTTGCACATGGCAAAGGCCGACCCGCCAAAGAGTCTAACACATGGCGGTTCGAAATAATATGAACGTCAGCTTTAAGGAAGAGGGGCGTTATATTGTAATTGTCGAGGTCGGCTTTCAGAACCGACACCCCTCCCAAACGTGATGGCAACCATATATAAGAGCGAGCACAAAGGCTCATTCGATCAAGCAAGCACTCTCAAGTCTTGGACGAAGAAGAAAGGGCACAGATCTTATAGTGTAATGCGCATGTCTTATGCGCAGAAATAAGACAGGCACAATTCGGTTATCTGTTAGACTTGGCAAGGAGGGCGAACGACGAAGGACGAGAACAGGTTTTATGCCGGACTTAAGGCAAGTGGCATATCGGTGATGCGCACTTAGCCGTAGAAGTGGGTGTAATGTTAAGGCTTTTCTATGCCTTGTTGTATATGAAAATCTAAGTGTTGGCCGTGGGATTTTGGCCCGGCGCACTTGTCGTAATATTGCAAAATTGTAATAAAACATTGTGGGCAGACTTTACCGGGAGTTTCCCCTCCCATTCTACATGGTTGTTTGCAATTGTTATTCGGTTTAATTGCATATGAAATGTTAAGAATGGTTTATAATGATTTATGATGGTTAATGCTTTTACATGGTTATAAGATAACAATTAAAGCATGTTTGTGTTGGTTAAGGCATAGTCCATATGTACGTTTATTGAACAAATAAACGTGCACGGTGGTGCCGCACCCACCCAATAAGAAAAAAAAAGATTAGGGGCGTGACAAATGGTATCAGAGCAGGGTTGCTCGTGAAGACTTGGACAAGGTTCAGGTGTTGAAGAATAGCAAGGCTCGGTCTAGAGCTGGTAAAGACTTGGATAGAGTATCCGAGTTGAAATTGAAGGTGAATCTACTTGATCTAAAGCAGATATCCGCAGAAATATGGAGAAGGCCAACAAAGTTTTTGCAAGTGACTCGGTGGAAATACCCCTCTTTAAGAAGTTGGGTTGTGCTACCATGGAAGAACTTGAAGAGGAATTATTTGCGGAAACAGAGAGGCTAAGACAAGCATTTACGAACTGTGGCAAAGGGTTGACCGAAATGAAGAAAGGTCTTCGAGCCATAGTGAAGAAAGGGGCCTCGAAATTTGATGAAGAAGAAGCCCTTCGGCTTACAAGGAAAGGAATCTCACTAGAAGCAGAGCTCAAGGAACTAAGTACGAGACATGCCTTGAACCAGAAAAAGAAGGATTGCTTAGTCCTTGAAAAGCATCTCCAGGCCTTGAGGGATGAAATCAAGTCCAAGAAGAAACAAAAGAAAGAGAACGAGGAAGGAACCTCACAAATTCAAGAACACATGGTAATAGAGGTCTCTTCTACTAGTGATCACCACGACAAGGCTGCAAGTGAAGAGGGACCTAGCGCTACTTCAAAGGCAGAAGTGGATAAAGATCGCAAAGAAGGAGACCCGGAAAGGAATGGGTTAGAATATGTTCGGATGAAGATTGGTGAGTCCGAGGTACTCGCCATGATCGATAGTGGAGCTTCACATAACTTCATGAGTGAAGAAATCGCAAGGAGACTTGGGCTGAAACTTGCGCTAGCAGAAGCACAAATGAAGACCATAAATTCTCCCCCGGCAGCGATCCTTGGTATAGCTGAAATTGTGGACATCATACTTGGTGAATGGTCCGGGAAAGTGGACTTCACCATAGTACGGATTGATGACTATGAGGCCGTATTGGGGATGGAATTCATGAAGCAATTTGAGGCTATGGTGGTACCACATCTAAGGAAGCTCTTCATTTATGATCGAAGGGAGGATGTGCCCAGCGGTGTTCCAACCGTGGGTGTGACAAAGCCTGATCATAAACTAGGAGGTATGCAGATGGAGGACAAGCAAAAAACAAACAAGCGGTTGTCTACCTTGGAGACAAAGCTTGCAGAACAGGCATTGGTCATCCGATCACTCTTAGATAGTGTCTTGGACTTATCAAGAAGGCTAGAGGTAGTAGAAGATGACGATGATGAGGACGAAGTATATGTGAGACCGAACATCCAGAAGGAAGATCGGGAAGCATTTCTACAGAGGATGGAGGTGGAAGATCCAGACAGATGGATCGAACTGATTAGTAAGGGAGAGCCTCCCGGATCATCTCTCTTTCTATCTTCTTAGATGACATGGAGGATGGGCTCATTGTTGGCTGCTCAAGGCAGTGAGCCCTCAACATAATTGAGCAGGTATGATGATCCCGACATGCGGCAGAAAGATGGGGTTTCCATGGATCTGGGCATGGGGTCGTGGAGATAAGTGTTGACACATGATCAAGGTGTGTAACACTTGATGTGATACATGGGCAGTTTGCACATGGAAGCGGTAACCTAATGAGGCAGAGTCTTTTATGAGGGGTCTACATTATGGTTGCTGATGATCTTGGTGGGGAGCCACCAGGATGAAGTGTTGTCGGGACGACAACGTTTTCGGGTGGAGGAGAGTGTAACGCCCTGGTGAATCGGGCAGGCACACGATGATGGGCGGGTGCCCCGCACGACGGGCGGGCACTCCGCACGATGGGCAGACATTCTTCTACACATCAAAATTGGCCGGAGGAACAACCCGGGCAGGAGTGCACGATGGTGGATGGGTGCTCCACACGATGGGTGGGCAACCCGGACACGGTTGGCAAACGACGGGCGAAGCTACACGGCGTGCAGACAAATGAAGAATCGGGCGCCCCGCGCACAATGGGCGGGCGACCCGAGGGCGACCCATGCCCGAGGGGCGGGCGCCCTGAACGATCATCAAACGGAGTCTCTTCATATACGGTGGAGCATATACATATGTATATAGATTTTGGCGTATGGGTGATGGGCTGTGCGCAGGTGCGCCCGCCCAACCCACGGTTCGGGCAGCAATAATATATATGTATTATGGTTGCCATATATGGCGGTGGGCTGTGCACAGGGTGCACCCACCCGCCTAATGAACGGATCGTGCAGCGTTCAGACAGTTCGGTGGTGAACGGGCAGACAGTTCGGTGTTGGCGGTGGGCTGTGCACGGGGTGCACCCACCCGCCTGGTAAACAGGTCGTGCAGCGCGTTCAGACAGTTTGATGTGGTGGTGGGCTGTGCACGGAGTGTGCCCACCCGCCTGATGAACGGGTCGTGCAAACAAACGTTCAGACAGTTCGGTGTGGCGGTGGGCTGTGCACGGGGTGCGCCCACCCGCCCGATGAACGGGTCGTGCAAACCAACGTTCCGACAGTTCGGTGGTGGATGGCTCATGCAGCGCGAACAATTCAAGTGTTAGCGTGGGCTATGCACGGGGTGCGCCCACCCGGTGAATGGACGTGTTGACATAACGTAGCGGCGGTGGGATGTACACGGGTGCGCCCACCCGCCCGGCAAAGGCTCGTGCGGTAAGAGCTCGGACGAAGACGACAGCGCGGGTGAACGGAGGCAAGCAGTGGGGGCTCGAGCAACAGCGGGCAGCGCGGCAACATAAGTTCGGACAGGCAGCATGGATTCGAGCGAGCGACGGACGGCATATTGCATAGTGCGAAATGAAGGCCGAAAGGTTATACCTTTGGCGTGGGCGGCTTTGCACATGGCAAAGGCCGACCCGCCAAAGAGTCTAACACATGGCGGTTCGAAATAATATGAACGTCAACTTTAAGGAAGAGGGGCGTTATATTGTAATTGTGGGGGTCGGCTTTCAGAACCGACACCCCTCCCAAACGTGATGGCAACCATATATAAGAGCGAGCACGAAGGCTCATTCGATCAAGCGAGCACTCTCAAGTCTTGGACGAAGAAGAAAGGGCGCAGATCTTATAGTGTAATGCGCATGTCATATGCGCAGAAATAAGACAGGCACAATTCGGTTATTGGTTAGACTTGGCAAGGAGGGCGAACGACGAAGGACGAGAACAGGTTTTATGCCGGACTTAAGGCAAGTGGCATATCGGTGATGCGCACTTAGCCGTAGAAGTGGGTGTAATGTTAAGGTTGTTCTACGCCTTGTTGTATATGAAAATCTAAGTGCTGGTCGTGGGATTTTAGCCCGGCGCACTTGTTGTAATATTGCAAAATTGTAATAAAACATTGTGGGCAGACTTTACCGGGAGTTTCCCCTCCCATTCTACATGGTTGTTTGCAATTGTTATTCGGTTTAATTGCATATGAAATGTTAAGAATGGTTTATAATGATTTATGATGGTTAATGCTTTTACATGGTTATAAGATAACAGTTAAAGCATGTTTGTGTTGGTTAAGGCGTAGTCCATATGTACGTTTATTGAACAAATAAACGTGCACGCTAGTGCCGCACCCGCCCAATAAGAAAAAAAAAGATTGGGGGCGTGACAAACAACGTTTTCATCCATACACCATTATGCACCTTTACCCAAGAGCGGGCCTTCACACACTCATCACAATCCTGCATAATACCAGGTATAAGACCTTCCTCAACCGAGCCACCTTTTACATAACCCAATCTGAAATATGCGAGACACCTTCCTCATTCATGCGCATAAAGAATCCGCATTTCCTTAAGGCCTTCACATATCCCCTTGTCCTTATGCGAAGAAGACTTTTGAGCGAAAGTCCATGGATAAAATGAGCCTCATGCTCACTTCTTTATACGCTCCTTTCATGTGTTAAAGGGGGGGGGTGCATAACCCATGGCCGACCCCACCTTATTCCACATAAGCCCACGTATTTTTTTATACATATTATATTTTATTACATTTCACCCACGCATATTCATATATGCGTACATATAATATGTATGTTACATTTTTCTTTATTTAATTAATCCACACATATGTATATATGCGTACAAGCCATTATAATATATGTTTACATATGTATTTCGTCCATTTGGAGAGGGGTGTCCAGCCTTAAGGCTGACCCCCATATCCTCCATTCTACGCCCAATACATATGTCGGTCCAGCCATTTTTACATCGCATATAACTATGGCAGAACACTTAGTTTAATTCCCAAGTGTCGTCGTTAACATCGCACGGTTTGCTGTAACGTCGCATTTGTTGCGTATGTCCTCCGCATAACCGTCGCATGGTAACCGGCGTTTCGTCGCACCACAACCGGCCCATGTCAACTGTGCCCGCCCGCGTGCAGAACTGTGCCCACCGTGCAGACTGTGCTCGCTTGCGTGCAGAAGTGCACCCGCCCGGGTCGTCCACCATCCGTCGTGCAGAAGTGCACCCGTCGGTCGTCACCGTCGTCGTGCAGAAGTGCCCCCCACCCGGTCGTCCACGTCCGTCGTGAAAAGGCGCCCGCCCGGTCGTCACATTCGTCGTGCAGAAGTGCGCTCGCCGGGTCGTCCACCGTCTGTCGTGCAGAAGTGCGCCGCCCGTCGTGCAACGGGTCGCCCGCACTCATTCATCTCGTGTGACCGCGCCCGGTGTTGGAACGTGTCTGCCCATCGTTGTGCACGGGGTCGCCCGCCGTCGGCGGGCCGCCCGCCCACCGTCGTGCACGCCTGCCCGGGTCACGCCCACCGCTCAACCGCCATGTGAAGGAGTGTTGCCCGTCATGCACGGGTCGCCCGTCCGTCGTGCGGGGCGCCCGCCCACCGTCGTGCACCTGCCCGATTCGCTAGGGCGTTACACTCTCCTCCACCCGAAATCGTTGTCATCCTCGACAACATACCATCCTGGTAGCTTTCCACCAAGATCGTCATCTCAATGATCATCATGTGAACTTATGCCCCTATACTCCAGCATAATGTCAACATCTCTCTGTACACTTTGCGGCCCCATGTCTGAACTAGTTGGGTAGCTCATCCAACCATCACGCCCAATCCATGAGAGTGAACATACTCATGTCTCTATCAACTGTTTCTCGAACATCAGCCACATCCTCGACTCATCAAGAATCCATAATCCATGCTCGGGTCCATGGAACTCCATCCACCTCATCCGCAACATGCTGTCCATGATGTTTGGTGTCAATGTGCCACAAGTGATCAGCCACATTTATACCAACATCATCATGCGTGTAAAGTAGTTGAGTCTCGGCTCAACCTATGCCCAAGTGCACCACCAACGCATCATCATCATCATCGTGATCTCATCACCTCAAAGTGTCTTATCGATCCTCCACATCAAGTCACTCTTCCAACCCATGTCCTAAGCATGTACTTGGAAGTATGCATCCCATACTGCATCAAAGTCTCTTGACCTCAGCTCCTCAATGCATCAGATCTCCAAGTCCACCATGTATGAAGTCCCTAAAGTCACGACGATCTCATGTCATCATGAGCTCCATAAACCATCCCCAACTAACATCTCAGCAAGCATACAAGTCTCGGCCAACGGGTCCCTGCAAGATGCCTCAGCTCTCCATGTAGTAGGAATGCTCCATAGTTGCTCACAATTCCATCCAAGTTTCCAACCTGATGTCCATGACTAAGTTGTCCATGTAGTCCAACCAAGTAGACTCATCACAACAATCGGTCATCCTCATCCAAGCTGTTATCTTCGGTTTAGTGAACTCGGTCACCAACCTCATCATCAAGTCATGTCGTGAGTTTCCTTCGTCATAGCTCCTCCACTAAGGTGTCACCAAGACTATCTCTTGGTCTCAGCCATGAGAAGTCCACCCAAAAGTGTGCCCTTCAAACTATCCATGGGTCATGCCAGGCACTTAGCCATGTGGCTAAAGCACAACCCAACCATCCACAACAATCATCAAGTTCCACCCTTGTCAACGGTCTTTGTACCTTCTGCCACAAGGTCACAATCAACCCCAACAAGTCCTGCAAACATCAACAATCCTTGCTTCTCCATACAAGGTTCCATCATGAACATCCATGGTAAGATGTCCTCTAGCATAGGCAAACTGATTTTGCCTCTCCCTGCACACGGTCCATCTACCAAATGCCCAAATGAAACACATGTATCATCATCATGAGGTTCTTCCATGAGAGTACCCTCATCTATACATGTATGCAAACTGCACGATCCTGGTCCAACTTGATCAAGCTCAAGTTCATCCTCGGTCACGGTCATGTCTGCAACATCTTCGGTCATCAAAACTTCCTCTTCCTTGGTAGTACAATCTGCAACCTCAACTTGCTCCATTGCCCAACCAAGTTGAAGAAGCTCATCTTCAACGTTCTTCTCCAAGACTGCAAGCTCTTCATGAATCTGGGGATGCTCTTTCATCAACTGCTTCAACCTGTATAAGGTAAGAAAGAGCTTCCTTTCGCCTTCTTCCAAGCTTGTCATGCCTTGTGCTTCGTCTTCCCTGGCTCGTACTTCGTCCAAACGCCCAAACCGTGTATATATGTCCATACGCAGTCCCACTTGTCCACCTAAGAAGTGCCCAAATCGTATGCCCAGCACGTATTACCATCTGCACTACTCCACGAAACTCTGTTCCAACTTTTACCAACTTTACCAAGTTCCTGCAACCATGAACCAGTCCTTGTTTCACTTCGTGTGACAACGGCTTCCTTCACTTCGCAAGTACCTGCTTCCACTGTCACGAGCAATCCTTCTCACCAGCTCTAGACCGAGCTCTGATACCACCTGTCACACCCCTAATCTTTTTTTTTCTTATTGGACGGGTGTGACACCACCGTGCACGTTTATTTGTTCAATAACCGTACATATGGACTACGCCTTAACCGATATAAACATGCTTTAACTGTTATCTTATAACCATGTAAAAGCATTAATCTTCATAATTCATCATAAACCATTCTTAACATTTTCATGTGCAATTAACCCGAATAACAATTGCAAACAACCGTATAGAATGGGAGGGGCAACTCCCGGTAAAGTCTGCCCACAATATATTATATCAGATTTCTTCAATAATACAACACAAGTGCGCCTGGCGTAAACCCAAGGCCAACACTTAGAATAATTTACAACAAGGCATAAGACAGCCTTATACATACACCATTATGCACCTTTGCCCAAGAGCGGGCCTTCACACACTCATCACAATCCTGCATAATACCATGTATAAGACCTTCCTCAACCGAGCCACCTTTTACATAACCCAATCTGAAATATGCAAGACACCTTCCTCATTCATGCGCATAAAGAATGTGCATTTCCTTAAGGCCTTCGCATATCCCATTCTTCTTCAAAACCTTTTAGGTTCTTTGCCCATTTCTTAAAACAAACCTAACTTTGTGGGCCCAACCTTAGCCCTCCAAAAATGAGCATCGAGCCTTGAGTTGATTCCACGTGATGCTACACCCCTTGATGAGTCTCCAAATGCTAAAATACTAAACTTAAAAGCTTGGATGTTGGACTATTTGATGATATGCCCAAATGGACAGAAGATGCCCCCTAGCTGGCCTTGACCCTATTTTGGTGGATGGCGCCTTCTTCCAAAGCACAGATGAGGATGGTTATCATTGAGATGACTTAGGAGGGCTAGCACATCCCTCTTTCATGCCAATGCTTACCCTTAGGGGTGCCATGTCACTCACATGCTTGAAAATGGTGACATAGGGTCTCTCCTAGTTGAAATCATGGTGGAAGATGCACCTTTTGAAGATGTACACATGCACTTTGGGACTTTCTTGGAGTGAGGAACACTCTTGGACCCTTGTATTAGTTCCTTGATGACTTACAATCTATTTTGGAGGATAACACCATTTCTAGCCTCCTTGGTTATGTGTTTTTGTTTTGATCTCTATATCACCATCATGTATGTATTGGACAGTGCACTGGGTGCCATTTTGATATAATGGATATATTCATGAGCCTACTTTGATCATATGTTGTTTTCTATCTATATTCTAATGTTGTGTATTTGGAAACATGAATGAAAATCTTTAAAATTCTATTTTTTTATAATAAAAAAATAAATATTTAATGTCTTTTTTACAACGAACAAGTCATTGAAATCGAGTCGACCGAGTCGATACTGAGTCGAAGTCGGAGTTGGAGTCGACCCTCAGCCAAGCCAGAGTCGAAGTCGGAGTTTTAAAACATTGCTTACAACAAACACAACACGTGTGAAAACTTGTTGGCTCTTATTATATAAACAAGTGTAAGTTCCAATCATACAATACATCCATGTAAACCCGCTAGCCCCAACAGTGGAATGTTACATCCACATTCGCCTGCTCCTCCATAGAGATGAACTAGCTCCGTGCAGTGGAGAAGTTAAGGTGCGTTACAATATTGTCCAAGATCTTTCCAAGATAGTCTTGTCAAAAGCTTGGCTAACCAAAATCCCTTACAATGAGTTATGAGGTAATATTTATAATAAAGGGTGGGGTGACCCTTGACATTCCCCTTTGTGATAGTTCAACTACCCTCATGACTCTTTACCTACTCTATGACTGTTACATCCAACAATTGACACTTGACTTATACTTGACATGAATTAACATTACAATGCACATGTACTCATGTGAGACAACATGGCTTGAGCAAGCCATGCAAGACATCACTGGCACTCAGTCCGTTGTGATGAGACCAACACTTTGACATGATTGTGATGGTGAAGGTGATGAGCTGATGCCAAGCTTAGTCGTCTGAGATGGTATGCATGCACCTCATGGTGACATCTTGGCAAACTCTTGCCTTTATTGCAACTGATGCATTGGTTTTGCCCCTTCATCCAACCCATGTGCTAACATGCGCATGGTCTTCTTGGGTGCGGTTGAACCAGCAACACACTATTGCATAGTGTCCGTACTGATCTTCAAGTGTGTGTTGGTGGTCATGCACATCAAATTGTCAAAGTACATGTTCAGCTCCAGTTGGACTTGCTTTTTGTCTTTGCCTTGGTGAGTGTGCTGAATGGGTTGGATCGCATGCATGCGCACAATGATATGTATGTTGTTGAATCCCTTGCATGCTCCGTGTCAGCTATTGGGATGGATCTTTACCTTGTATGGGCATAGTTTCATCTATGAGTCCATGTTGCGCCCGTTGTTGTTCTTGTTCCTATTGCAACTCATTTTCTTGTCTTTGCAGCGTCATGTTCTTCCTTTAGTTGCTACTTCAACACATGCAACTCCTTCTTTTTTCCATTCTTTGTCTCTGTGAGATATTCATGTCGCGTTGTCACCTCAGAGCCTGAGTCTCCAAAGTTACTTTGATCATCAATGGATATACTTGAGCTTGAAACTTTGTTCTGCCTCCATGTTGTAAACAACCCTCCTCTTGCATTCGTTGCAACCGGTATGTTTCCTTCAACTGATGTTCATGATGTTGCTTACTATGATGTTGCTATTGTCATATCTTGATGACCTTGTCTACAAATAGCTTGATGACTTCGTGAGTAGGCAAGCTCATGGACACTTGCTCGACTGCATCCCCAAGTGTGCTCTGAACAGTGTCTCTGTCTCTTCTCTCCTAGAACCATTGTACTTGTACTCCTGAGAGGCAGATGGAAACATGTGACACCTGGAGACATGGAAACACTCATGGCAAGCAACCTGTAAGTCGAAAACCGAAATGAACTTGAGCATTGACTTGCAACATACCTGTGTGATTGATCATGAAGGTTGCGCATTTTGGTTGGGAGGTCGGGAGACTGACTGCCAAGATCACGCAAGGCATAGTCTGAGTTGTCATGAGGTTGACTGGCTGCTGGAACTACACAATGCACAATCCATCCTAACTGCTGGAATTGTGCAATGTGCAATTTTAGCTGGCAATGACTGCATGCTCCGTGATTGCATTGAGCAATTTTTCGGTCCAGTAGTGACCATCCCTCAGGATTGCGCAAGGCAAACCTGAAGAAAAACTTCTGGGTAGAAATGCGCATTTCTGGAGATGAAGGCAACGATTTCCCTCTCAGGATTGTGTAATGTTTTTTTGGTGAGGCTCTTGGTGGGGTAGAGTCCGGGCCAGGGCCGGCCAAACTTGCCGATAGGAAATTGGACGTGAATGGGAATGCGAATGCATGTTGATACTAAGTGTAAGCATAAGTTAATGATCGTGCAAACAAATGTTGAATGACAAATTCAAAAAATGGAACATGCATGTGGGAGAGGCAAGTCGCTGAATCGGCGATCGTTCATGAAAAACAGCTTCATGCCTCTGACACCAATGAGATAGCAACAAAAACTGAAACGGTGCTAGGACAAGCTAGTATACATGTAAATGACAACAAGTGTTCAAAGAAATCAAGAAAACAATACTCATACAAGCGAAAACACAAAAAACGACAAAAATGCAACACAAGGCATGGGAAGCGATCTTACCCAAAAGAGTTGAGCTAAATGTGCCGACTGCTCCTAGATGTGATGTGGGTTGTCAGAGCTGCAAGTTTGATGTGAGGAATGAGCTTTATGGCGTCTGGTTGATGATTTTTTATATCATCAAAGTTGTGACACGCATGCCACAAATCTAGGGAAAGCAACACTTTGTGGGAGGTTTCTGAAATGATCTTTTCATGTAACCTCCAACTGCTAAAAATAGATACCTGAAACAGGAAATGCCTTTGTATGTCGCCATGGGAGAAGAAGCCCATGCATGCAAGTCCATTTTGCTCGGTCTCGAAGGGAACCGATCAACTCAGCTACACATGCAAGATTGTGTTCGACTGCTTAAAGGAAATGCGCATTTCTAGATGGGAGCTGGGTTGACTGCCCAGGAGATTTGTGCAATTTCTG
This sequence comes from Pinus taeda, assembly GCA_000404065.3. Taxonomy (NCBI): domain Eukaryota; kingdom Viridiplantae; phylum Streptophyta; class Pinopsida; order Pinales; family Pinaceae; genus Pinus; species Pinus taeda. The sequence goes on from APFE030142604.1 coordinate 47,623, forward strand.
GGTAGAGCAACTGACTGTTGCCCAGATTTGCGCAAATTCTGGGTTGAGCAGCCCTGCTGGGAAATTTGCAATTTCCGCTGGGAGTGTTAGCTGGCAGAATTGCGCAATTCTAGAGCCCAAAAGGCTACCACATAGAATTGTGCAATTTCTAAAGGGAATGCTGGTTTCCAGGTGAACAACCTATGAGGGAAATGCATCAAGTTGTGATCGACAAGCTACTTTTGTGCATGAAAAACACTGAATCTTGTGAACCTAACAAAGAAAGGAAAGTTGTTGTGAAAGGTTGGTAGGGAGGCTCCAAAATAGGCTAAGGCAAAATTTTGGAGGGTGGTTGTAGCCGCTACAACACCTGGCAACACACTGGTAGAACTCCAACTCTCTAAATGGACCTTGATCGTGAAAAGCAAGTATAACACCTCCAGAAGTATTGTTCAGTTCTCAGCTCATCTTGGTTTCACGCTAGCTTGATTGTAAGATGTACCATCTACCAAGCTCTTGGTTGATTGACACACATTCCAAGCCAAGGAAACACAGGTGTTTCGATTGGGGTTGAGGGGTATATTGATGCACAAGCATCATAGTCGTCAGAGCCTTAGTTTCATCTCTGGTGTTGCTCCATTGCCAACATGCCTGAACAGTAGCCCGATGGAGTCACATAGGAACACAAGCATGGCTCTGTTGCCAGTGAGCCTGGTCAGTACCCCGACGGAGTAACTTGCATCACCTCCATTTGCAAGAAGCCTTTCTCTTCTTTCGCCTTATTCATTTTTCATTTTGAATTCTTCGACTTTTCAATTTTTTTTTCATTTTTCATTTGTCAACTGTGCATAACACTTATTCATTTCAGAGGCGGAAGAGGGATCCCATGCAAAGAAGCAGTTTATGTATCTCTGGCGTGCCTATTAAGATTTCCTCCCTCACCTTACTCTACTTGACTGAGCTGACAACGGTTAACCCAAAAACAACCGACTAGAGAAGGTGACACTAGTTAGCACTCAAGCGTTGTGTTTTCACCAAGGTTCACTTCGAATAGTACGTATTTTCCTTCGACGTATCATGGAATGAAAGTAACAAGTTCTTCATACAAAGGAAAGATGACAAATAACCAAGTAGCGATATTTGTACAAGCCCTCTTCTACTTCACCCAACTCGTTTCAAGAGTCATACATGGTTTGATGTAAAACTAACCTACGAACGAAAAAAGCAAACTACAAACATCAAAGCAAAGAAAAAGTGAAAGAAAAGCAAGTAAGAAAACAAGCTAGTAGACAAATAGTCGAACAAAACGAATAAGCAAACAAGCATGCAAGCAAATTGACTAAAAGCAAACACTACTCCTACTCCTACACTAACGGTGTATGGGCTTGATCACATGAAGTGATATTTCCAATGTAGCCACCGATGCATTGGTAGACCCATGTTGGTGAAGGCTTGGTCCACGAGCAACCTAGTTGTGTGAATCAGCAAGCAAGAAAGATATAACAATGAAGACAACCACACTTCGTGTCTGGCAGTGCCCACAGGACATAAGTGAGTGCAAGTGCATGACGGACAGTCTATGGACTTATCATGGTGTTGTGTAACATTGCATGCAACTTGGAAGCATAAGCACACTCTTGACTAAGGCATGCAAGAAAACGAAAGAAACAAATATAACTTGCGTCGTGCACCTGTGCTCGTAATGTAAGATTCCTCCAACGAATGAGCAATGGGATCGTGCAGTTTGAGTGGAGGAGATATGATCTATGTATAATATGGATCTTTAACGCATACAGATGAGTGATGAGGAGCCTTGGGTGATTGAACAGTTACTTGACCAGAAGTGAGACTAACCCCAAGAGAGAGAGGACTTGACATAACCATCAACTCGGGCTAAAGTACCTTGACAGTCTTGGGTGTCTCAACTTCATCATCAGGTAGATCATCATACACCAGTGGATTCGAAATATCAACTGTGATAGATTCATGATCGTGATAAAAAATGGAAACAAATGGATCGCGACCACCACGATCAAAAAAATCAATGATTCATCGACATCCTCATGATCAGATGTATCAAATAGAGGGGTAGATGAAAAGCAAACAAACTCATCCTTTGTGTTTCTTAAAAAGGCAAATGAAAGATCAAGCGGATTTTCAATGCATAACTTATCCTCTCCGTTTTCGAATGATGGACCAGCATTTGGTGAGTCCTGCAAGTGATCAACAACGGGTGCAACCGTGGATGAATCTACACATGCGAAATCATGGATGGCAGGTTCATCAAAGATGTTATGAAAGAACGGAGGGGGCTTGGACGAAAGGGAGTCATCCTTCGTCGAGTGTTGATGCTCAAGCTCCCATTCATACTCTTCATGAATGACAACACATGTTGGTTGTGCAACACCAACTCCATCAATGGGTTATTCCTCGTTCACAAGTGAAGAGTTCGGAATGGATGAACACAAGACAACATCATATGGAGGAACACTCGAGTGCGAAGACAGAGGTCGTAGAAAAGAAAGCATATGAGAACTCGAAAGATTTACAACCAAATCTGCGCGAAAATTGAGTGAAGTGATGTTGGGATAATGTGAAAGTGGAATACGTGTGTGAGAATGATCCTAACCATCATTAGGCAGTGGTGGAGTTGTTGAATGAGAGGGAGGCGGAGAGTCAGTGAAGATGGTGACCGCATCCACATGAGATTGCGCAGCTCCATCGATGAAGAATGTTGAGTGAGTCTTGATTTCAAACCTTCTCTTGGGACTGGTAGATTTCTTAAGGCAATACTCGAACCGGTCCCAAAGATAAGAAAATTTCATCTAGCTCCTCGGAGCTTGAAACTGCAAGTCATGGAAGCGCTGCCAAAAATCAATAACCTATTCATGTGGAGCCCTCCGTTGCTGTAACAGTTTTAGGTCAAGATGGTCTGGATCAAAATGATAGAACATGTCTTCAATAAGATCATATTAGTCCTCAAATGTGTGCACTCTGTCAATCGGTAGGTTGAGCAGCCAACAAAATGCAGATTCGTGAAGTGTGTATGCAAGCAGCAAACCGACCTGTTCGTCAGAAAAAATCATCTTTCTCATGAAGCATGGAAAGAAAGTCATGTAAGTACTCAAGCCAAGCCCCTTCGCCTTCAACATCATACGTGAAAGTGGACAAGAGATGAAAAAACTTCCCCATGATGGAGACATCTTCATGATTCGAAAAATACTACGGAGGAAGAAGAGTGCAAGACTCCATGAAAGGTATGAAAAGGTTCAAAATTGGATGAGAGGACACAGCCTATCAGCTGGCCCACCTTCTAGCACTAGAAATGTCGACGGTGCTAGACCTGCCAACATGTCAAGGGGATCTCGCTGGTAAGAAGTCCCAATTAGACCTCAGATCATTTGGTGTAGGAGTCCCAGCAGTGGGTCATAAGGTAATGCCTTAACTGTGATGTCACACAGAGACAAGTAAGATAACTCTGTCAGTAGCAAGGGTGTGAATGCTGCAGTGAGTGAAGGAAGGTGCATGAGAGGTTCCAACACAGGTGGGTTGAGATGAGGGTGAAGGTGAGTCCCAGGTTAAAAGGGATCAATCCTAACTCGGCTAGGAACATGCAACCCACAGGACATACATAGCTTCTGGTGGAGCAATCCACACGGATGCAACAGTCACAACATACAAGGTAAGATAACACGTACAGCGCTCATGAATCATTATGAACGAGTGCAACGATTGTTATAGTGAGCTTCATATGAAAAGTTTGTCTGATGTCCGACATAGCAGTCAACATGGACGGGACATCATTAACAAGATATACAACACATTTCCATTAATAGATTATGCATTACAACAAATGAAACAGTTCAAATGTAGAACACACGTTAAAGCAACAAGCATTACAAGTGTTAAAGATCAGTCTTACAACAGATACAATACATCTGTGAAAACATGTCGGCTCTTATTATATAAAGAAGTGTAAGTTCCAATCATACAATACATCCATGTAAATCCGCTAGCCCCAACAATGGAACATTACAGCCACATTCGCCTGCTCCTCCAAAGAGATGAACTAGCTTCGTGCAGTGGAGAAGTCAAGGCGCGTTACAATAGTGTCCAAGCTCTTTCCAAGATAGTCTTATCAGAAGCTTGGCTGACCAAAAGCCCTTACAATGAGTTATGAGGGACTATTTATAGCAAAGGTTGGGGTGACCCTTGACATTCCCCTTTGTGACAGTTCAACTACCCTCATGACTCTTCACCTACTCTATGATTGTTACATCCAACTATTGACACTTGACTTACACTTTACATGACTTAACATTACAATGCACATGTACTCATGTGATACAACATGGTTTGAGCAAGCCATGCAAGACATCACTAACACTCTGTCTGCTGTGATGAGACCAACTCTTTGACATGCTTGTGATGGTGAAGGTGATGAGATGATGCCAAGCTTGGTCGTCCGTGATGGTGTGCATGCACCTCATGGTGACATCTTGCTGAAGCGAACTCTTGCCTCTGTTGCAACTGGTGCATTGGTGCAGTTCCTTCATCCAACCTGTTTGTGAACATGCGCATGGTCTTCTTGGGTGCGGTTGAACCGGAAACACACTAATGTATAGTGTCTATGTTGATCTTCAAGTGTGTGTTGGCGGTCATGCACATCAACTTGTCGAAGTACATTTTCAACTCCAGTTGGACTTGCTTCTTGTCTTCGCCTTGGTGAGTGTGGTGAATGGGTTGGATCGCATGTGTGCGCAAAATGACATGCATGCTATTGAATCCCTTGCATGCAATCAACAACATTCCTTATCATGTCTTCTCCGTGTCAGCTGCTGGGATGGATCTTTAGCTTGCATGGGCACAGTTTCATCCATGAGTCCATGTTGCACTCGTTGTTGTTCCTATTATTGCTGCAACTCATTTTCTTGTTTGTGTAGCTTAATGTTCTTCCTTGAGTTGTTGCTTCAGCACATGCAAATCCTTCTTTGTTCCATTCTCTTTCTCCGTGCAATCTTCATGTCGCACCGTCACCTCATAGCCTGAGTCTCCAAAGTTTCTTTCATCATCAATGGATCTGCTTGAGCTTGCAACTTTGTTCTGCCTTCGTGTTGTCAACAACCCTCTTGCATTTGTTGCATCTGTATGCTCCCTTCAGTTGTTTTTCATGATGTTGTTCTCTATGATGTTGCTATTGTCATATCTTCATGACCTAGTCTACGAACAACTTGATGTCTTCGTGAGTAGGCAAGCTCATAAACACTTGATCGATTGCATCCCCAAGTGTGCTCTGAACAATGCCTTCAACCCTACTCTCCTAGAACCATTGTACCTATGCTGCTGAGAGGCAAATGAAAACCTGTAATACCTGGAGACATGGCAACACTCAAGGCAATCAGCATGTCAATCAAAAACTGAAATGAACTTGAGAATTGACTTGCAACATACCTGTGTGACTGATCATGAAGGTTGTGCAATTTTGGCCGGGAGGTTGGGAGACTGACTGCCAAGACCGCGTAAGGCACAGTCCAAGATGTCATGAGGCTGACTAGCTGCTGGAATTGCGCAATGCACAGTCCAACCTGACTGTTGATTGCTGGAGTTGTGCAATGTGCAATTTCAGTTGGAAATGGTTGCAGGCTCAGTAACTGCTTTGTGCAATTTTTCGTGCCAGACGTCACCATCCCTCAAGATTGTGCAAGGCAGGCCTCGAGGAACAACTGCTGGGAAGAAATGCACATTTCTAGAGAGGAAGGCAGAGCCATCCCTATCAGGATTGCGTAATGTTGTCTTGGTGAGGCAGAGTCAGGGCCAAGGTTGACCAGACTCGTTGACGAGCAACTGAATGTGAATGTGAATGCAAATGCATGTTGATACTAAGTGTAAGCATAAGTGAATGATCATGCATGCAAATGGTGAACAACAGATTTAGAAAATGGAACAGCATGCATCTGGGTGAGGCAAGTCGCCGAATCGACGAATGTTTGTGAAAAACAACTTCATGCATGCGACAGTAGTGAGATAGCAACGAAAATTGAAACAATGTTAGGACAACCTAGTATACATGTAAACGACAACAAGTGTTCATAGAAATCAAGAAAACAAGATTCATACAAGAAAAAACACAAAAAGCGACAGAAATGCAACACAAGGCATGGGAAGCGGGCTTACCCCAAAAAAACTGAGTTGAATGTGCCGATTGCTCCTAGATGTGATGTGGGATGTCAAAGCTACAAGGTTGATGTGAGGAATGAGCTTTGCGGCCTCTGATTGATGAGTTAACATCGAGGTTGTGACGTGCATGCCACAAATCTAGGGAAAGCGACACTTGGTAGGAGGTTTCTGAAATGATCCTTGCATGTAACCTCCAACTACTAAAAATAGATCCCTAAAACAAGGGATGCCTTTGCACGCTGCCTTGGGAGAAGAAGCCCATCAATGAAAGTCTGTTTTACTGGGTCCTAGAGGGAACCGGTCAACTCAGCTGCACATGCAAGAGGTTGTTTGAGTGCTTGAATGAAATGCACATTTCTGGTTGGGATATGGGTTGACTGCCTAGGAGACTTGTGCAATTTCTGGACAGAGCAGCTGACTACTACCCAGATTTCCGCATATTCTGGGCTGAACATCCCTGCTGAGGAAATTTTCACAATTTCTACTGCGAGTGTTTGCTGGCAGAATTGTGCAATTTTGGAGCCCAACAGGCTACCAGACAGAATTGCGTAATTTATGGAGGGAAGGTTGGTTTCCCTCTAGAAATGCGCAATTTTTTAGGGGAAGTTGTTCAGCGTGCAGCTGGACCAAGCCCAAGTGAACACCCTGTGAGGGAAATGCACCAAGTTGTGATCAATAGGCTGCCTTTGTGCATGAAAAACACTAAAGCCTGTGAACCTGACAAAGTAAGGCAAGCTGCTGTGAAAAGTTGGTAGGGAGGCTGCAAAATGGGCTAAGAAAAAATTTTGAAGGGTGGTTGTAGCCACTACAACACTTCTTTAAAATGATTTCTTATAAGAAAACTCTCCCAATTATCATTTCTAAGTTTTAACTCCTCCTCAACTATAATTTTTACTGAGTCGAAATGGTAAAGGTTTTTATCTATATTCCTGGAGTTTCTCTATATATTGAAAGCCATTTTCTTAATTATGATAATCAAATCATAAGCCAAATTGATTTCGTTTCCCTTTTAAAAATGCATTAGAAGCCTTATGTTAAGTTATGGTATGTTCTATGCTTATAACAGTTTACTTCTTTTTCTTATTATATTCCACAGATTAGCAATCACATGTACATAAAGCAAATTGCAGATAGAACATTAAATGATCGACAGAAAACAAGCCAAGACAAGAGACACAAGATGTGGCAGCTAGCCAGGGACAAACCCCACAATGTGTGGGGAAACCCTTTGATCAAATCTTCTTTTATCTTCAATAATTCAGTAGAGAGAAATAGTACAATAAATTTGATTTATATCAACAGTATCAAACCCTAGATCAGTAGCATCAACATTAGCGGCTTCATCTTCAAACTAGGGCAGACGATATCTCACAAACTAACAGTCGGATCGACATGATTCCACCACCAAAAGTTGTGGCTTTCAGAGGAGGTTCAGATGAACCTACAACATAGTTCAGATGAAGAGATCTTCTAGTCCACGCAGGTCAATCTTTACTTCTGCAGTTGCAGCTTCAGTTTCGGCAGCTTCCGACTTCAAACTAGGGCAGTCAATATCTTTCAAACTGTCCGTCAGATTGACTTGATTCCACCACCAAAAGTTGCGGCTTTCACAGGAGGTTCAGATGAACCTACAGCGCAGTTTAGATGAGGAGATCTTCTAGTCCACGCAGGTCAATCTTTACTTCTGCAGTTGCAGCTTCAGTTTCGACAGCTTCCGGCTTCACATGTGTGAGAGAGAGACCCTTTTCTGCGCAGTAGAGAGAGAGAGATGTGATGAGATGAGTGAGTCCAAATGTGGAAAAGTCCTCCTATATTTATACACAATGTTGGTGTTTGAATAGATGCGACTCTTGGGCTTTTGAGCCTACATGAGTTGTATGTCGGCTTGATAATAATTCCATAATCAAAATAAATTCATATCTCCATGAATACTTATCAGGATCGGATGATCTTTATATCAATCCTACACCTCTCGACGAGAGGAATCTAATAAAAATATTATTAGCCATGAATAATATGACCCACATGAAAATTTTTCCCTCGTTTCCAATTTTAACACTCCCTCTCAACTAGGGAGAACTTCATCTGGAATCTGTCTATCAATCGTTACTATTCATCCATCAAATGCACTGCCTTGTACAGCTTGACCCTTGCCCTGCTCTGCTCTATTCTGCTTGTTCTGCTTTGTCTTGTTATGCCCTGTACTGATTTGTATTATTTTGCTTTGTCTTGATCTGCTCTTGCATTGTTCTACTCTGCTCTTGCATTGTTCTGTTCTGTTCTGCTTTTGTCCAATTATGAAGAAGAAGAAATGATCGAGGATGTATCATACTGACTCGAAGTCAGTCTCAGAGTATATACCACTGGTCTCAGACCAGTCTCAACCAACTCGAATTTAGCGTCATAGTGAGTACAACTCCACTAGTCTCAGATCAGTATCATCCTCCACTGACTCAAGGTCAGTCTCGGAGTGCGTACCACTGGGGTCCCAGATTAGTCTATACCAACCCAAAGTCAGCTTCATAGTAAGAACCACTCCTACCACTAGTCCCAGACCAGTATCGCAGTCTCAGAGAGTGTACCACTGGTCCCAGACCAGTCTCAACCGACCCGAAGTCAGCGTCATAGTATGTACCACTCTCACTGGTCCCATACCAGTACTGCATTGACATGAAGTCAGTCTCAGAGTATGTACCACTCGTCCCAGACCAATCTCAATTGACCCGAAGTCAGCGTCATAGTATGGTACAACTCCTACCACTGGTCCCAAACCAGTATCATTGATCCCAAATCAATGGAGGTCATCTTAGCGTAAGGAGTACGGTAGATACAACGATGCATCGATCGGTACTACTATGGTCCCTAACTTCATTTCCCTGCTCATTGATTAGATGAGAGGTACTTCCCACGAGTCCCAGACTACATGGGTAGGGTGCCTCGACATGAGAACTAATCAATCCTGTCCTCATAGGAGAACACATCAATCCTGCTACAATTGCCATGGAGAACACATCAATCCAAGTTGCCATGGAGAACACATCAATCCAGTCCTCACATGAGAACACATCAATCTTGCTACAATCACCATGGAGAACACATCAATCCAGGCCTCACAGGAGAACACATCAATCCTTCTACAATCGCCATGGAGAACATGTCAATCCAAGCCTTACAGGAGAACACATCAATCCTACTACAATCGCCATGGAGAACACATCAATCCAGACCTCACAGGAGAACTAATCATCTTGCTACACAGGAGATAAAATCATCCTATTCCACAAGAGAGCGAATCATCTTGTTCCAGTGCGCACCACCAGGGGAGGGTGAGTCACCCTGTGGTTGTATGTTGCTCCAATAAGAACCGCAAGCCCTGAGAGCTCCCAGAGCTCAATGTATGCAACATGCAGGTCCCTTGTACAAGGGTTTCTTGATGACTCCAAGTCATTTGGGAAAATCACAGATTAGATATTTCTTCAGGGCTTTGACAAGGTGTATCGACCTGTACATCATCTTAATGCGATGGAGCCTCCTTTCTCATCAACTTATCATATCCCAGATGATGTTTATCTGCTAGAGAAATCGGCGAATACGGGATTCCTCAATAATCGAATCCCACCTCTGGTTGTTACAGAGAATCACAATGGTATGTGTTCAAACAGCTCACTTAAGAGCTTCCCCAACTAGGCAGCTTCATAAGAGTTCACACTTGTAGATATGTATCCGGTCTCGATGGTGCTTATGGCAACCGACTTCTGCTTCCTGCTCATCCATTATATCGAAGCAGAATCCAATGAGAAACAACACTAAAAAGTGCTCTAGTGATCCTCCACACTACCTGCCTAATCAGCATTCGAATAATCATGCAGTTTCATATTTCTGGCAGTGTATCTCAATCCATTAGTAATTGTGCCACGAAGATATCTTAGAAGATTCTTGGCATCAATCCAGTGAGGCTCAACCAAATATGAACTCACAATGCTAAATGCAAAACATATGTTCGAACAGAGGTTCACTAAGGACATCAATGTGGATGAGTTTATGAAACTCAAAGGCATTTCCCAAATCTGGTCCGACATCACTACCATATAACTTCTAAAATTTAAGATCCTCGAGGTAGTCACAGGCTTGCAGTCCATCATACCAAATCTTTCCAATATCTTTACCACATATTTTCCTTGAAATAGGGAAATTTCCCTTCGCTTCTGCTGTAAGGACCCAACTAAAACAGAGAAATGTCTGAGCTAATTTTTTTTTTTTTTTTGGCTCCTTTTTTTTTTTTTACAACTGGAAAACAGACACCTTAAGATTTCAATTTAATCAACACATACATCACTGATGTTCATTCAGGAAATAACACCACATTTATATGCTTCGAATCTAAGATCAAGAAATAAGAAATATGCGTGTACCGTACACCGAAGAGGCGCGATTTCGCTTGATCGGTTGTCGCGGGTAATAACTTGTCGCTGGTCCGTCTGCGAGTATGTGATGCCGCACTTGATCCGACGAGACTCACCGGTTAACCTCCCAACCTACTCCTTGGGTACTCTTCTTCCCCGCGGACCCCCGAGCTGCAATGGGGTTGTACAATCGAGGAAGAGTCTAGCTGGCAGAGGAGAGCAACCGTAGCTCAAGAGTCCCCTCTCTAAAACCCTCAGCCTCACCAAACTCACTATAGCTTCATAGTCACTGCTTTCTCAACATATCATCCATCAATCGGGTTCCCCAAAAATCCCCTCTCTCATGGCTTGCCCCTTTCTTTTATAGGAGTCCTCATATGTGACACTTGGCATGTCATGCATAATTAATATTTTTCTTTTAATTTAATACTTGATTATTCATCTACCCATGTGTCATTCTCTCAGCAAGGGTCACCCATAATTGTTTACTTAAATTTTTATTTAAAGCTAATATTTTCCTCCCTATTTCTTCTCCTAGATGTCTCTTTATTCCCCCCTTTTATTCCTTAAATTGAGTTTATTACTAGGAGTCAATTAAGGAGTTAAGATTTTATTCCCAATCTACTTCCTAAATTAACTCAGGTTATCTCTTAGAGGGATATTCTTGTGCTGGTTGATGCCACATGGAGCTTCTCTCTATTTCTCTAAATTTAATTTATTCTTCTTATTTTAACTCACCTTCCTCTTTTATTAATTAAGGTTTACTTGGTTTAGGATTAATCTTTAACCTTACAATATGTTTGCCTTCCCCCTTTTTTTTTCTAATTAAACCACCTAATCTACCTAGCATTTTCCAACATGGGGGGTAGAATTTTTAAGGTACTCTATTTATTTCTTCCTATGATCCTCCTTATTCCAAGTTTTATTTTTGATTTAATTTCCTTGGTTTCCAATCATCATTTTTCCTTGATGTAACTTTACCTAGATTTCATTCCTTACTTCTATTTATTTATTATTATTTATTTTTAATGATTCCAAGGGTGCCAAGTTTGGTTGTGCCCTTCAAGAACTTCCCTAGAAGTTCCAAGGGTGCCACATCTTTACCCTTCTTGATTTCCCTCAGTTTATTTCTAAGAAACAAAACTTGATTTGCATCATTAACTTTAAATAAACTCACCAGTCTATCATAGATTTCCTTGGAGGTGTCCAGTTGAGAGATGTAGGCCACCAAGTGCTTGTCGATAGAGTCCCAGATGATCTTCTATTTTGACTTCTTCGGTTTTCCATTTGTTCCATGCAGCAGCGGATGCATTTGATGGAGACTCAAAAATGTTGCCTCTTACATGGTCCAGCACTCCTAGATCTTCTAGGGTTAGATCGATATACATCTTCCATCCATGATAGTCATCTTTCGTACGAAGCTTGCCTTCGGCATAGTGTTGAGGACCCCATAGTTCTTTTAGGATAGCCTCGCCAATCTTCTCTTCGGTGATTGCTCTTGCTCTTGCTCGGGCTTTGTCTTCACCTCAGCTCTGATACCATGTTAATTTATGGTATGTTCTATGCTTATAACAGTTTATTTCTTTTTCTTATTATATTCCATAGATTAGCAATCACATGTACATAAAGTAAAGTGCAGATAGAACATTAAATGATCAACAGAAAACAAGCCAAGACAAGAGACACAAGATGTGGCGGCTAGCCAGGGACAAACCCCGCAATGTGTGGGGAAACCCTTTGATCAAATCTTCTTTTATCTTCAATAATTCAGCAGAGAGAAGTAGTACAATAAATCTGATTTATATCAACAGTAGCAAACCCTAGATCAGCGGCATCAACACTAGTGGCTTCATCATCAAACTAGGGCAGACGATATCTCACAAACCGACCGTCGGATCAGCATGATTCCACCACCAAAAGTTGCAGATTCCAGAGGAGGTTCAGATGAACCTACATCGTAGTTTAGATGAAGAGATCTTCTAGTCCACGCAGGTCAATCTTTACTTCTACAGTTGCAGCTTTAGTTTCGGCAGCTTTCGGCTTCAAACTAGGGCAGTCAATACCTTGCAAACCGTCTGTCGAATTAACTTGATTCCACCACCAAAAGTTGTGGCTTTCAGAGGAGGTTCATATGAACCTACAACACAATTCAGATGAGGAGATATTCTAGTTCACACAGGTCAATCTTTACTTCTGCAATTGCAGCTTCAGTTTCGACAGCTTCCAGCTTCACATGTGTGAGAGAGAGACCCTTTTCCGCGCAGTAGAGAAGAGACTCTTTTCTGCACAGTAGACAGAGAGATGTGATGAGATGAATGAGTCCAAATGAGGAAAATTCCTCCTATATTTATACACAACGTTGGTGTTTTAATAGATGAGACTGTTGGGCTTCTGGGCCTACATGAGTTGTAGGTCGGCTTGATAATAATTCCATAATCAAAATAAATTCATATCTCCATGAATACTTATCGGAATTGGATGATCTTTATATCAATCCTACACCTCGCGACAAGAGGAATCTAATAAAAATATTATCAGCCATGAATAAGATGACCCACATGAAGTTTTTCCCTGGTTTCCAATTTTAACATGTTATGTGATAAAATTATACTATACCATACCTTCCCTTGCATGTTATCAGCTTCTAGAGCATATAAAGAAAATTTCTCCATTTCTTCTTAAATGCTGAGACTAGTATCTCTTTTGTCTAACCTATGACATCCATCTTAGGGTTTTTTGATAGACTTTTCCTTGAATCATCCCTAATTCGTTGACACTTGAACCAATTCTCCCTTGTCCTTGGTAGTTTTGTAGCCTTCGTTAGAAAAGACTTTGTTAATTTTAGCAAGATGACTCCAATTTATGCCTCAATGCTGTCAAAATTCCTGGAAAATGCCCTTGCTACCTCCACATCATGGATGTGAAATTTCTTGAAAACTTTCAACCATCCAACCCTCCGTAATTATCTGTTGCATTTCGGATATGCTTCAAGAAATATTTCACCCTTTAGCTCTTCTCGAATAACGATGGTTGTCTCTAAGTGTTTGGAAAATCTTAGCTTTAGAATGCACTCTTAGTCAATTTCTATAGGTAGGGAATGGTCTCAATGATGGATGATGAGAAGGAAACATTGGTAGTGGAGGGAGTTTTGGAAAGGTGGTGGATCGTGTGCGTTGAAAAACCAAGTGCGATGAAGATGATGCTTGTTTTCTCTTAACTTAATAATTACTTGTGAATGTTGTTTCCTTGTCATTAAAATTTATATTCTCTTTATCAAGAAATTACTAAAACAAAAAGATCACAAAGAGACAAAGAACACAAAAAGTTACGCTCCAATCCAAGGAAAAACCTCACAAGGGGCAAACCCAAAAATCCTTCTCTTGTAGAATCAAATCAAAATAATATTTATAAGACCTAAGACCAAGAGCACGACTGTCACAGTGAACCCAAGTCAACCATCCTCCAAGTCTCCTCCAACAAAGTCAAAGTCAACAAAAGTCAATGTTGGTTAAATCTATGAAATCTGGTTAAACCAAAAATTATTTGGACTTTCAATAGAGGGCCGAATTTTGGCCTTGTAACAACCTCAGCAAAATTGCAGATCCTTCACATGTGTGAGCATAATTAGGGCAAAAAACTCATTTTGTCTCTCTCCTTTGACTTTGACTAGTTTTTCTTCTTGTTCTTGCACAAAAATCGATGTGATGATGTGAGTGAGTGAATTTCCTTCAAGTGGTCGAGTTGACTTGCATATATACATGTATTGGAGGGTTGAATAGTTTTCTCTAAGGCCGACTTGTCCAAGGAGGGATGGCCTGGACTTGTGATTGACTATTTGACTCAAAATAAATTTTTTTTTTTTTCTTTCAGAAGTCCAAATGGGACTTGATTCAAATATATTTCTTTTGACTCACAATAAATTCTCTTTTGGCTCAATTGAACCTATAAGCATGAAGAACATGACTTTATTAGAAATACAATAATAATAATGAATATAATCAATTATAAATATTACATTTTATTTCATTATGAATACCGACACTAGATACATTTTTTTCAATAGTTGTACAAGAGATGGTGATATGATGATATGATTGTCTAATCTTGTAATCATTATCTGATATATCAATAAAATCACAACGATTTTATGATTAATTCATTGAGATCGCTTTAATGGTTAATGAATAGGATTGGATATGACATGATTTGGGGATCAAAAAAATATGGAGCGAATTTCTGCCATCATTTAGTAGTATGGAGGCTTTTGAATAAGCCTTTTATCAAGCTTAGGTTAGAGAATATATTTACAAATATTCTAAGTCTATTATTTATCTTTAGTAAAACCAAATTAACATGTGTTACCTTTGTTACCTTCTAGGATGTTTGGAAATCTCTTGCTCCTTTAGATTGTCGTTGTTGTAGGATTTGGACTATGTCTGCGGCTTGGACTTTTGATGAAAGTGGACAGCTACTGAAATTCTTTCTGACTATAGAAATTTATCAAACTAAAAATATTGAGCTTATTCTGAAAATATAATGTAAATATTAGCAAGATAGGTTGATAATGTTGTTGATAATAACTCCTCTGATCTTATTCAAAGAAAAACAAAGTCTTCACGTTGAAAATAAAATCAAATTTTTGCAAGTTTTGAAGTCAAAAAGAGGAAAACCTAATTGTCAAAAACTTGGGTTTCAATCAGGATTTCTATATAGTTATGCCAACACACTAGTTTTCATATATATATATATATATATATATATGTATGTATGTATGTATGTATGTATGTATGTATGTATGTATGTATGTATGTATGTATATGTATATAAAGAAATAAATTAAATATGTATATGTATATAAAGAAATAAATTAAATAGCATTTGGTGGTGAAGGAGAATGGTCTGATTTTCCCACCAACTTCAACACTGAATTCAGTTGCAAATTTTGAATAAATTCCTCTCTTGTTAGGGGCTTATGATACAGTTTTAATCTATGTCCATTAAATAAGAAAAATGATTCATTCTTCATCAACAGTTTTGATTCTCACTAATCCATTGTAAAAAACAACTCTATTTCATAAGGGCCTAGCTAGTGTATTTGGAACTTTCCTTGAAAATATTTGAATTTTGAGTCAAACAAAAGAGCCCAATCACCTGGTTTGAACTTCTTGATCTTGATGAATTTGTCGTGCCATCTTGTCCTTTATTGCTAAACGATGTTCATTATTTCAATGGAATTTTATTTGATTTCATCCTGCCCATTCAACTATGTCAATCTTTGCTTTTGGGCTTCAAAGAGATCTAGCCCCAACTTCGTTGATGTTCTAAAAGTCTCCACTTAGAACTCTATAGTAAGTAGAAATTGTTTTCCATAAACAAGCTTATAAGGAGTATGTCTGGTGGCATTTTTCCATGTTGTTCGGTATGCCTTGAGTGGTTCCAGAAGTATATATTCCCAATCATTTCGATGTAAATGAAATATCTTAGTCATAATGGTTTTAAAAAAAATATTTGTTGACTCCATTTGTCTATTGGCTTGTGGGTGATATGCAGTACATTTGTGATGCTTGATTTGATACTACTTCACAATCTTTTTAATAAGCTTGTATCTAAACTATGTACCTTCATCTATAACATTTTCTCTTGGGATATCAAAATGAGTAAATATATCCTCAAAAAAAAGGTTACAACAACATTTTCAATAACAAAATTAAAAGGTTTACCCTCTACCCATTTAGTGGCATAATCAGTACAAGCAAGAATATACCTTTTTTGCTTGCGAGCTAGATTAATTGGACCTATAAAATATAGAGCCCATTTCTCAAATGGCTATATCAATACACGAGGTTGTAGACACATTTCATCTATTTGAACAAGTCTCTTATTCTATAACAACTGTCACATCTCTTGACATATTCTTTGGCATCTTCAAAAATGGAAGACCAATAATATCTAAATAAAAGAACTTTGTATGTAGTCCTTCTACCAAAGAAATGTCATTGAGAATCTAATCATGACATAATTTGAATATATCAAGTACTTCATCCTCTCGTACACACCTGATGATTAGATTTGTTCAAGTTTGATATAATTCTCTTTCTATCCAAGAGTAAGGTACACTGGATCTGATAACTTTTTATTTTTCTTTCACTGATAATTGGGGAGGAAACTTTCATGTTGCCAAATAATTAACAATATCTGCAAACTCAGGAGATTTAGTAGAAATTGCAAAAAGATATTCATCAGGAAAATTATCCTCTACATGAACTGTTGTATTAGTATTTTGGATCATGGAAAGAAAGTCAACAACTGTGTTTTGCTTTTTAGGTTTGTCCAATATAGTGATATTAAATTCCTATAACAATAAAAGCCATTTAGTTTTTCTACCATTTGTTATAGGTTTATTCATTAGATATATAATGACAAAATAATCAATATGAATAAAAATTTTGTATCAAGTGATATAATGCCTAAATTTATTGATGGCATAGAATTCTACTAAAAAATCCTTTTCAGTAACTATAAAATTCAACTTTGGAAGAGTTAATTTTTTTCTTATGTAATAAATTGCATAAGGAGTTAGATCTTTTTGTCCAAGTAAAATCCCTAAAGATAAAGCATATGTAGAAATATGAAATGAGGGACCAATTTGGCTTTCTTAAGATAGGTGTTTTAGAAAGTTTTTGTTTTAACGAATCAAAAGCTAATTGACATGAAGAATCCCAATAAAATTCACAATCTTTGGTGAACAATTTAAAAAGTGGAAAAGCTATTTTTGTGAAAATTTCTATGAATCTTCTATAATATCTTGTAAATCCAAGGAAACCTCTTACATCCTTTTGAGATTTGGGTACCAAAATTTTGGTAATGATTTCAAACTTTGTTGAATACACTTTAATTTCAGAACCTATTACTACTCTCTAGAATATAAAAGGCGCATTGCATAATCCAAAAGGAAGTACTCTATAAGCATGCATTCCCCAAGGACATGTAAATGTAGTCTTATCTTGGTCTTCTAGTGCTATTTGAATTTGATTATAACCATTAAAGCCATTAAGAAAATAAAAATATTTTTTCCCTAGTAATGTGTCTAAGAATTGGTCAATAAAAGGAAGTTGAAAATGATCTTTTAAAGTTTCTTTATTTAGTTCTCTATAATCTATACAAACTTGTCACTTATCATTCTTCTTTGGAACAATCACTGGTGAAACCCACTGGTATTTTTGCAATTATTTCTTCACTATTTCCCTCAATTTTGGATATATCCTTCCTTGAGGTTGTCTAATGGGTTTAACATTCTCATGTATGTATATATAATTCATGAAAGTGTTAGGATTAATTCCTTTCATATCTATGTATTCCCATGCAAAAGTAATGGAATGTTTTTGCAACATTTTGGCTCATTGTTCTTTTTGAAAATATTCCAGGTTATTGTTACTATTTAAAGTTTTTCCTGGACTAATTTCTACATAAGTACTACCAAAAATTTCCATAGAATTTAGTGATAGTTTAGAGTGGTGCGATGAAAAATATTCGTACAATTTTCTTGAAAAAATTTTGCAAATATATTCACACAATAACTTTGTTTTTCATGATATTGAGAAAAATCAAGATTATTCATAAGATGCATTAATTGATTTTCTTCATCATATGGCTTAAAAGACATTGCCTGCAAGATAACTGGAACATGTTGTATATCTTCATAGTCTTCTTCTTCATCATCAATCCATTCTTCATGTTTAAATTCAATAATTTCTCTAGCTGGAGGATATAATGTAAGTTTTTTCGTTTAATTTCCATTAGAAATTATCAGGTCACTAGATCTACAACTAATAAATGCATCAGTTGTGGCTAACCAAGGCCTTCTTAATATCAATGGATGACCACCCGAATTGGTTTTTGGTGTTAATACCATAAAATCAATGGGATATTCCCAAGAATCTAGATATACAAGTACATCTTCTAATACACCCTTTGGTTTTATGGTAGATCTATCTGTTAATTGTAATTTAATGGGTGTATATTGAAGATTCGTTAATTGTAGTTCATCCATAGTGCTTTTAGTCATAGCATTTATTGCTACACCTAGACCAATTAATGTGTTTGGAATTATGACACTATTAATGTGAATTTTCATGATAGGACTTACATGATTATATATTTTTCTATATTACTCTTTCCCCTCATGATTTCAGGTATTTTTCCAATGAGTTGAACTTTTCGAAAAAAAATTATTTTTCTGCCTAGGTTTTTAATACATAAATCCTTTATTGTTTTTGCATAAGTTAGAATATCCCTTATTGCTTGTAGTAAAGGAATTGTAATGGATAAGTTCAGCGACTAAAAGCAGCAGTAATTTGTGAGGTTTTTTTGTTGGGCTACGCGCGCAAGCCTGCTACTTGACCTAGCGAGTTTCCTCTCTGCACGCAGTCGCCACTTAGCAGCCTCCTACTGCTGAGATCTCAGAAGCCAATGGATCCCCCAGAAGAGGGCAATCCACTAACAGATCGACTCCAAGGAAATGAAGAAACAACTTATGTGTTTTCCTCCCTTATAATAACTACAGGACCTCCAAGAATCGGGCCAATAGTAAACAAGTTTGTTAAAAAGCTCAATGATATTCATGTTAGGATATTCTGACACATAGGAGATAGTTAAGTATAACTTGGTCTAGTATAGAGTTAGGTAAAGTGTGTTTCTTTACTATGTACTTTTGTAACTTACAATCCGACAGTCAC
>APFE030142604.1:67886-112671 GCA_000404065.3 Pinus taeda
AGGGACTGGAACTGTTCATCTAGACAATGGTCAGTTTAATGATGTATTATGTGTTCCAACCTTATCCAGCAACCTTCTATCTGTATCTCAGATAACTCATTCAGGTGAAGGTAAAATTGTTGAATTTTCACCTCATGATGTTGTAATCAAGGATCTAAGAGATCCTAAACAGATTCTAGCTACTGGTATTGCTGATGATTCCAAAAGGTTGTATAAGTTTCACAACTTTGGGTCATCAAATCTTCCCTCGGTATTTGTTGCTCATAATGATGAAGTGAGCAAACTTTGGCATGAGCGATTTGGTCACTTAAACTATCGCTCCCTTCAGAATCTATGTAAAGAAAATATGGTGACAGGTCTTCCAATGGTATCTTGCAGAAATGGTGTTTGTTCCGGATGTGTATTCGGAAAACATCATCAAGACAGTTTTGAAAAACGTGCCTCTTGGCACGCCTCAGCCCCTTTACAGCTTGTGCATAGTGATTTATGTGGTCCCCTTCTAGTTGTTTCCTTCTCTGGCTACAAGTATTTCCTAACTTTCATTGATCATTTCTCCAGACGCACTTGGGTATACTTCTTAAGACTCAAGAGTGAAGTATTTAACATGTTCTTGGCCTTTAAGGCCTTTGTTGAAAAACAATCTGGACATCAAACTCTTAAGCTAAGATCTAATAATGGCGGAGAATATGTTAAAAACAACTTCATCAACTTTTGCACTGAAAATGGAATTCAAATGCAACATACGGTTCCATATACTCCACAACAAAATGGTGTAGCTGAAAGGAAGAATCGCACCTTAAAGGAAATGGCTAATTGTATGCTTCAATCTAAAGAACTTAGTCTTAACTATTGGGCAGAAGCAATTAAATTGATGAAATTACATAATAAATCGAACTCCTACCTAAGGTTTTAAATAATATCACCTGGAAAGAAGCAATGGAGCTCAATTAAACTAGATGTGAGTCAACTTTCGTGTTTTTTGGAAAGTGAAGCATGGGCCCATATTCCAGATGAGAAACATAAAGCTTTAGAACCTAAGAGTGAAAAATGTTATTTTTGTTGGATATTCTGAAGATGTCAAAGGATATAGACTTATTCCACTTAAGTCCAAAAATGTTATCATTGGAAGAGATGTAAAGTTTGCTGAAAATATATCGGCCTACGAGCCTAGTTCGGCGAATGTGCCACCTCTCTCTATCTCTTCTACTTATATATATGTACCCTAATTATATATATAACCTATATATATACCCTAATTATAGCTCTTGGATACATCATTAAGATCTGGAGAATATCTATTGACGCATCCTCCCCTGATGTTGGACTCACTTGGTAGTCCGAAACGTTGGGTTCAAAAAACTCTACAACAGTTCATTCCTCCTCTATCTAAAACTATCCTCACCTATATGGATTCATTATGTAAAATCTTATCAAAAACATGGGGTTTAGTCTCAGAAATTATAAACACTAAAGGGATATCAGCAGTGGATCACAACAATCTTCAGCAAGAGGATAGAGATTGGATTGGCAAAGCTATATTGGAAAACATGGGGAAAGCAGGACCAAAGAAAGCTCCTACAGCAAGAAATTGGAAACTAAGGATGAGTGAAAAAGAATTTGAAGAGTGGAGAAAAAAACAAACTAGATTCAGTCTTTCTTTCGATGGGGCATCGAAAAACAATCCAAGGAAAGCAGGAGCAAGAGGAGCGATAAGTGATGCAGATGGGAAAGAGAGCATCACCTACGAATGGGGCCTAGGAGAAACCACAAATAACAAAGCAGAAACCTGTAGTCTTTTATTAGGCTCAAGGATACCTAAAAAAAAGAAATCTGAGATCCTCTGATAATAGGAGACTGCAATTGTCATTGAAGCAATGATCAATAGTAAAAATCCAAATAATTCGGCTATCAACAAAATATATCAGAGGATAAGATTGAATGTAAAAGGATTGGGAAGAGTCAACTACAAACATGTCCTGAGAGAAAATAATAAAGAGGCTAATAACCTCGCCAATAAGGATACATAAAGAGAAGCACGCAGCGTCAAGGAAAACAACGAAATATTTTGTATTTCCATCCCATAATTTACAACATCCCTCATGAAGAAAGAGCAAAAAAAATGGAAAAAAGCATGAGTCAAATCTAAAAATCAATGAGAGTACTCCAGAAAATCAAAAGGCATATTTGTTAACAGAGGCACTCAATTGGTACCTTCAGAAGTATAAGCAGAAAATCCAAAAAAAAATCTAACACTATCCAAAGCTCGCAAGCCAAGGATGACAAATATATTCTCTGCCTGAATCGATCCGATATTTGTCACTTCAGTGTCAAGTTTCAAGAAACAAATGTGTTCATAAATTGCAATCGAAGGACCATATTCAAACACTGCAACAGGATATGTTTCCTCGCGTTCATCAAAAATCTTAGTAAACTCAATACAAGCTTATGTAACTCTTCAGCGAATATCAACAGTTATCAGTTATATGTTTCCAGTTTTCTATGTCAAGCCATCAGTGGAGCAATCACTAAGTCAGGCATTTTCATACATTCGAGTCACCCATCGTCCTTCTATGAGCTCTCGCTAGTCTCTCAGCCTTCTCCAAACATTGTAACAGCAAGAGCTTTCTCATTCCTTCCAACAAGCATATCGCTCCCAATAATTCTCTATGTATCCCTCCATTGAATCGACATAGCATTCTGCCCTACGTTTCCTCTTCTTTGTGTCGTTTTATCAGGGTGTTTCCAAATCTCAATCATTTTCTTCAATCCCATCTACCTTCTTATAGTGCCTTCTCCACCATCCATTCATCTTTCACAAAAGTCTCAATGGACATCCCTTCAATTAGGCTTCATAGTACTTCTTCAAATCAAGCTCAGAACATCTTATCTTTGCCAGATTGGGCATTGTTATGTATTTGGGTGGTAACAAGCTGCAACAAATCAAACTCTCATTACAAGAACAGAGAGGCAAAAGCAGAGCAAAAGAATCTCAACGGAAGGAATATCAAAAACAACAGTAAGATCAGCAAGAGAAAATACAAAAGGAATAAAAAAATCACAAAAGATTCAGCAATTCAGAAGAACAAAATGGAATGCAATGCCATAGAAAGAGTTCATGATAGGTAGGTTCAACAAAGCTCTCAACGATATCAAGTTGAAAATGAAAATAGAGAACATGTATAAACAGAGAGACTTAGATAAGCAGAAAGTAGAAATAATAGAGCTCAAAAACAAATGCAAGCATCTTGAGGAAGCCATAGATTATATCAAGTCAATCACTTAGAGCCAGCAAGGGGAAACCTCCACTCAGTAAGGCAAGAAGCATCACTCTCAACAGGAATAGTCAATCAACCTGTTTTGGTGAAATATTTTAATTTTATATGTATTGCAAGTTTATTTTACTTCTAGGACAGTATGTATGGCAATACACCAAGCTAATCAAAGGAATACATAGAAAATTGGAATCAAGTGTAGAAATAGGGACTGCAATCCCATTTTCATCTTTCTACTTGAATCCAATCCCCATCGAACGTAATAGGAGTTTACCTATCTCTTTTTTTGCAATATAATCAATACCCAACCGTGTTAAAAAAAATAAAAGGAATTGTAATGCACATATTTCGTAACTCATCTAGCGTATCATAATTTGACAAAATAAATTGTTTTCCTACATCTTTATCTTTTCTGTAATCTCTTTGGAAAGGAGAGTTTTATAAAGATATATAAGGTTGTTCTACTATAGGAGTAGGATGAGTTTTTGTTATTTATGTGTCATCTATTTTGTTAGCAATTTCTTCCTTACCAAGAATTTCTTCCTCTTTTTGCTCTTCAATGACAATAGGGGGGTCCATTTTTGAAAGACTCTCCATGATCTAAGATTGATATCATTTAAATCAAGAGGAGCTAACATGTGCGTTTGGAAATTTTGTATCTCAACACAGTAAGTGGGTTGAGTTGCTTTATTGTTGGGGTTTGGAAGCAATTGTGCAAGTAGTTAAGGGTCTTTGAGGTGGTTGTGCACATGGTAATGGGAGAGGTTGACTAGAAGTCATATGTGGGTGTAATTTGTTGAGGAATTGAAGGGCAATATAAATATTTGATTTCTCTTTAACTATGACAATTGCTTGAGATATTATTTCTGCTTCTTATTGTTTATATGAATTATTATCTTCAAACAGTTACCAAAACAAGAAGATCAGAATACACAAGTACACAATATATTGGCAACAAGCCATGGAAAAAATCTCTCCAATCGTGAGAGGAAAAACCCTTTGAACTCTTTCTTATAGAATCTTTACTGAGAAATTACATGACCCAAACATTGACTCAAAAATTCCTTCAACATCAAATGACAATACCTCCAAACATGTACCTAAACATAATGTATCCTCTTGCATATATGAACAGTATATCTAGTTTGAGCAAAATGCATATCAGTCAACAAGATTGGACTCGGATAGGCTCTTCTAGCCCCATGCTACCTTCACACTTCATGTAAACCCATCACACACCTTAACAGGCTCTTGATCTGAGATTTGTGATGCCAATGTAATGATTTTTCTATGGCAGCGAGAACAGAAGTTTTCGTTTCAAAATGTGAGCATATATGCTAGGAGAGTTAGGGCTCTTCTAGCCCTACGATGACTTTAATTTATTCGGTAATGGCTTCCTTCGTCCAACTGCAGCTCGTATGGACCTTCAACCCAACTGTATACACAAGAACTGAGATACCCTAAGCCAGATCAGAGTGTCACAATAGAGAACACGCTTGCAGATGAGGGAACAGACCTCCTCAACAATTGTGGCTATCCTCATCATCGACCCTTTCACTTCACTTGTATTCACGAATGAGAAAAATGAAGTTTGTTGTGTCTTGAAGAGGTATCAACACAACCTATATATAGGCTTGCTTCCCTATCATTGAACCGACATGATATTTTGACGTGATCCTTCATTTAGCTGACGTGATAATAAGAGGTTTTCAGATTTATTCAAGTGGTTCCTTTGCATCAAATCGGTGGGTAAAGTTGGAGTATTCATTGATGATCTAGAAGGACTTACATTCATTTACATTTACGAAAATAATACGTGATTGTCTTCACTTTGTCTTGAGCTCTTTAATTAGAGCGAAAATAATTCTTTAAATACAAAAATACATAAATGCAAAAATAATGAAGACTGATCCTAGTTACACTATTTTCAACACTCCCTCTTAACTATGGAGGTATTCATTCATACATGGTACATGGACATTCTCAATACAAGAGTTCTCATAAGCAAAGAGTCGTATTAGTTATCCATCTGTTATAGCATCATTTCAACCAACATTGTTTCCATATAGCAAGGCCTTGACTAACAACTCTATCTCTCGAATAGACTAGAGCACACAATGTTGGCGAGACCAATGACTAATAGACACACATCATCATTGTCTCTCTTAGGGTCATACCCACCCGGTATTCTCCAAGTATGCCCTGTTAGGACTATTCTCATCTTGGGTTCTCAGCCCTCAAGAATATTGGTCCTCTTGCCAACTCTTGTCTTGGATGCCCTACCACATCCTGAAAGAGTGTCGGATGTCGAATGATTACATAATCCTCCATTCTTTCTTCCAAATTGAAGACAAGAATGTCATGTCTAACTCTCCCTCTTAACCAGGGATGAGTTCCAAGTTTCTCTTCACTCAGAAACTTGATCGAGTTCCTTTACTCATAGGAACCTCCCAGAGCTCCCTCTTACCTAGAGACTCTATCATCAATACTTTATAGGGTCTTCTAGTTGACTGATGATCCAAGACTTCGATGTCATCAATTTATTCATATGTAGGGTTCAGACATCCATCACTTTCTTCCATCATGTCATCTCAAAAATATCCTTCTTGGCTTTACATCTAGGGCTTCCTTCATAGGACCATCTATCTTCACCTTTCCTTCAACGGTGATTATCATGACGTACATAGTTGTGACATCCTTCACAACTCTTCTTACCATGGCCCTACACACATATCCAGACTTTTCCAAGAGGTCAAACACCAAAAACAAATCACAGGTTACCTTTTGGTGATGGCCTTTTTCCAGTGGCATCTCCTTACAGGTATCAACATCATGTATACATGTTGACACATCTCCCAACGATAACGGTCTTCATCTTTTCAGACTTCCAACAGAGCCTTTACATCATTCCGGGAGATTTCCTAGTCAAGTCTTCCTTATCCTCGGATGTTGATTTCCTTAATCATGGTTGCATAATTCACGATCTCTTCCATACTCACATATTTCATTCCTAGGAGCTTTCAAATAGAGTTCTTTAATTGTGATCAACTACCTCATACTTTATATGAGGTCATATTATGTTGATTTCATCTAGTGTGACTTAAATCTTTCAACATCCTTTCAGAGCAGGAGACCTTTTCCGTTTTGATCATGCTCGATCCATGTTACCTGCAACCATATGACATGACATTACAATTTTAAATAAATACAAGCATTCATACTTCATTATTCCTCCAGGCTTATTTCAGCAGCTTTCTTGATTGAAAAGATCTTCAATCCCTTGATATACTTCATTTCTCAAGTCATCAGACCATCATCTCATGAATTCCAAAAATTGGATTTCCTAATGAAACACTTATTACCTTTCCTGACTATGAGATCCTCCGTTGAGGTTTCCATTAGAGAATCTTCAAGATCTTGTATATCCCCATTTGGCAAATGCTTCCTTTGTCCTAGATGACTTCTTCCTTTCCTTTAAAGTACAATGAGCTTCCCAAGAGCTATGTCCTTCATGATTCCCATATGATGCCACGATGCATATCTGCAAGGACTTATGATAAGATCCTTTTGAGAGGGATACCATTTCACAGGTGTGTTGAGGGTATTTAGCCTAGGATACAATTCATTGTTGCGTTATCCGAGATCTGGTCATGACTGCACTTAAAACCCTAGCCGAGGTGTCGTCGAACCTTGATTCAGATCTTTTCTCCATACCTATCTAAAGCATTGTTATATTCCTTCACCCGAGACCCAAAAACATTAGCCTTCCTGCGGTGTGGATCTCCTCCATGCCCATACGAAATTTCAGAGAGGAAGAATTGTGAGATTCATCTTGTGCCTTTTTGCACTGACCCATGTCAACCATAGTCCAATGCTTCCCAACCGTTGCATGAGAGTTGATCTTCTTCACGCCCTTTATTGAATTTCCCTCTGATACCATGTTGAGGAATTGAAGGGCAATATAAATATTTGATTTCTCTTTAACTACGACAACTGCTTGAGATATTATTTATGCTTCTTATCGTTTATATGAATTATTATCTTCAAACAGTTACCAAAACAAGAAGATGAAAATACACAAGTACACAATATATTGGCAACAAGCCAGGGAAAAAACCTCTCCAATTGTGAGAGGAAAAACCCTTTGAACTCTTTCTTATAGAATCTTTACTGAAAAATTACATGACCCAAACATTGACTCAGAAATGCCTTCAACATCAAATGACAATACTTCCAAACATGTACCCAAACATAATGTATCCTCCTGCAGATCTGAACAGTATATCTGGTCTGAGAAAAATGCATGTTAGTCAACAATATTGGACTTGAATAGACTCTTCTAGCCCCATGCTACCTTTATACTTCATGTAGACCCATCACACACCTTAATAGGCTCTTGATCTGAGATTTGTGATGCCAATGTAATGATTTTTCTATGGCAGTGAGAACAGAAGTTTTCGTTTCAGAACGTGAGCATATCTGCTAGGAGAGTTAGGGCTCTTCTAGCCCCACGATGACTTCAATTTATTTGGTAATGGCTTCCTTCGTCCAACTGTAGCTTGTATGGACCTCGAACCCAACTGTATACACAAGAGCTGAAATACCCTAACTTGGATCAAAATGTTGCAATAGAGAACAGGCTTGCGGATGAGGGAACATACCTCCTCAACGACTGCGGCTATCCTCATCATCGACCCTTTCACTTCGCTTGTACTCATGAATGAGAAAAATGAAGTTTGTTGTGTCTTCAAGACGTATCAACGCAACCTATATATAGGCTTGTTTCCTTATCATTGAGCCGACGTGGTCCTTCATTTAGCCGACGCAATAATAAGAGGTTTCCAAATTTATTCAAGTGGTTCCTTTGCATCAAATTTGTGGGTACACGTTGGAGCATTCATTGATGATCTAGGACTTACATTCATTCACATTTACAAAAATAATACATGATTGTCTTCATTTTGTCTTGAGCTCTTTAACTAGAGCAAAAATAATTATTTAAATACAAAAAATACATTAATGCAAAAATAATGAAGATTGATCCTAGTTACACTATTTTCAACATAATTGAGGTTGTCGTGGAGGTGGATGGTATTCAATTTGGAACTGAGGTTATTGAGGGGAATATGCGTAATATTGTGGGTTTCTTCCATAAAATCCTTGCCAACCTTGTTGCCAATATTGATTTTGAGGTTGGGGTGGCCAAGCTTGCCAAGGCAATGGTGTATTCCATTTTCTTTTAGATTGTTGTGGATAAAATTGAAATTGTTGGTTACGATCTTGCATCATACCTAATTGTCGGGGCTACCAAGGTCTCCTCGGGGCCACAAAACCAAGTTGTTTTGGTGTTTGATTTGCTCCATTATCTTCTTGGCAGACTGCTTTCAATCTTGTTAATGATGGACAATTCTTTGTAGCATGTGTTCTTGCATAAACGACACAAGTTTAAATGTTATCAAGTGGACGTTCTCTCAAACAATGTTTCTTCCTGCATCTAGAACAAAATATAGATAAAACAAAATTCTCAACTTTTTGCTTATTTTACATTTTCAACATATCCTTTTATTCAGCACTATTGCCAAGAATGTATGTTTTAAAATTATCTAGCAAATTTCCATGTTCAACTCGACTCATCGACCTTGATGTTTATTTACTGATCTTGTTATGGCTAGATCCCGAGGATTTTTGTCATACTTTCCTTTCCTCTCGATATGTGCTTACACAATTTATCTACTTCCTCAATTGATAATTGGGATACAACGCCTTTACCCATTATATTAAGGAAATCAATCCATCCCAAATTGCTCTAAGTAAAAGGGTTTTTAGTGTATCAAATTCTAGTTTATGTAATTTTCCCCTTTTAACATTATACGCAATCTTTTTACAAATTCTTCAAGATTCTCATCTTCCTTTTGGGTCATTTCAAAGATTTCCTCTTTAAGATAATGTTGTATACAATGGTCTTCATATTTTTCTAAAAAGAATTGTCTGATATCATCCCATGATCTTATAGAGTTAGTACATAGTCCCATAAACCATTTAAGAGCTCCATCTTTCAATGTAGTCAGATTTTCAATTTTTTAGTGTCTTGTATCAAATCATAACTTCTATAAAGCACTTCAAATTCAAAAAGAAAAGTTCTCAAATATTTTGATCTCATACCATGGAAGTTTGGAAGTACAGATGGGGAAATATTCTTTACGTTAACATTTGTATAAGTATCATGGATGAGAATTCCATAAGGATTTTCTTCATTGTCATTGTTAGTTTATGGATTTTTGATAGAATCAGACAAGTGTTCTAGTCTCTAAGGTGTTAGAAAGGCTAAGGAACATGATATCTCCAAAACCCATAAAACGTTTCGAGATAAAACACTTAGAAACCACTCAAATAAATTAATTGATCAATAATTAAAATTTTCCTAAGTCCAACTTAGGAAAATTGATTAATTAATGGGTATTAATTGAGGAAATCGACTTTTTCTCTAGATACTTTCATAAAGTGACTTGATGAAGTCTAAGTTGATTTGAGCCATCGATCACAATTAGATCTTGGTCATTGATGCTCGAGTGAGATAATATAAGATCATGTCAATGAGATGGAAACAGAGACAATTGTGAGAGCAAGCAAGCAAGGCAAATCGAGCTACCCAGTTCAAAACTTCAGTGAGGGGATAGTTCGAGCCAAAGGGAGAGCATCAAAGAGAGGGAGCAGTAGAAAATTTGGGAGTAGGATTTTTGAGAGTTTTCCAATATTTCTTCAGTGCTAAATAGGTAGTAGATAGGAGGCCGAATTATCTGTGGAGGGACACATAAGCCAATGCGAATATCCATAAACCCTTGAGTGAGTTGCTGGAAGAGAGAGGATTCAATTTCCAAAGGCCGGATTAGCTTCCACGAGGTAAAGAGAATCACTTCCAAAAGTAGATGGAAGCATGACGACTCAATCGGTGCCAATTTCCAAGTAGTGTGAATTATCCAGAGCCATCAGTGTGAGTTCCAGGCCGCAATGCGAGTAGCTAGTGTGGGGTTTGAGCAAGCCATAGGAGGTCGAGTTGTTTAACAGAGGAGATATGGGATCTCCATATTATTTTGCCAGTTTATTGCTAGCGGATTGCCAACTAGGCATCCAAATTATTGTACTCTTAGATTCCCTGCATAATAATAAAACAAACCCTCATCTATTGCACTAATTTTCCCTTCAAGGTTTTCCAGGGACTTCTAGTCCAAAAATATTGGTGTGAAACTTTTATGTGCGTGCATCTATTTATCAATTCCTTATTTTAATTCTGCAGCCTATTTTATTTGTGAAGAATATATCGGTGAGTTATTTGTTATTTCTCATAAACAAATAACCTACTAATCAATTAGGAGAATGATTTCTAGTTGGTGCATTTAAGTAAATTTCACATGGTGTGAAAGCATTATTGATCATATCAGAGGTTCAAAGGCAAAATATCGAGAGATTATGCAGTTCCAGAGGGATATTTGAAGCACATGGTTCAAATATGCACAGGGTATCTAGACAGTTCGAATTGCAGGGGAAAAAAATCGATTTCCAAGACCAGTGAGGTGGAAAAATTCGATTTGCTTAGTAGCAGTGTGAAAATTTTATCTATTGCAACAACTCGAAATTATTCTTCTAACTGTAAATCTAATTATGAAGTTTCTTTGCTACAACAAACAATGAATAAAATTACAACTACAATTTTCACCATAAAAACACCGCTGAAAATAAAATATTGGAAACTGAGAAATTCTGGTGCACACATAAGAATTTTAACACTTTTTTTGGACAATTGTCTCCGAAAACCCCAATGCGAGAAAACCAGTGCAACGGATGAGGGTTTTATTATTATTCTTTAGCAGCAATTCTGAGAACAATAATTTAGATGCTCTACTAGCAATCTAATCTGAGGAAAACACTGGCAAAATTATTGTGAGAATTTTCTCTCACTCCACAGCTAATTTATGCCGTCGAGATTGACTTCCCAGCCTCACGGTGGAGTTTCTATGTCACTTTCTGCATAGTTCTTGCACAAAGCCTCTATGAAATGCAACCTTCCTCTCACTGCCTCTTCCTGGAATTGGAAAACTTCCTCCTGGAATGCTACTAGCCTCCTTTACCACCTGATACTCACCCTTTCGCTCTATCTTCTCTGTTGAATCACTACCACTGAGAAAATCGAACTGCTTGGGCAACTGAGTATTTGCATTGGTGTGTTCTCCATCTACCCATCGACTTCTTATAATCCTCTGTTGGAGCACCAATGACCAAGATTAAAACATAATAGATGTCCCATATTAATTCCTTGTCGTGAGTTTCTAGATGATTCTCACTTTATATCAATTAATATTGATCAATTAACCATATTTCCTAAGTTTAGACATAGGAAATATTTAAAAAACAATTAATAATCTAATTAAGACACTTGTAGGGGGGAATTTCCAGAAATGGTTTCTAGGTTTTGGAGATCTCATGTATTCTAGCCTCTCCACCAAATTACATGGCTAAAACACATATGATGCTACAAAAACCTAACACTCCATCTTAGCAAGGAATGTATTATAATGTTGCACCTCCTGTCACAACACTATGTCTCTATATCACATCGTCTCATGCTGCTAATGTTTGGAGATACTGCCCACCAATTGTTGCGCAACTCTAATGTTGCATCTGTGCTGCTGCTAACCCTACTATATTGTTTCCAACTCTACATCTGCACTACATCTCCCTCTCATCTGCTACTGCTGCAATTGAGAATCATCCAAAGTAATCTGACCTTGTCACTGAAACAGATTCTCCATCATGCCCATCTATTCTTTGAAATAGACGAACTTAGCTCTCCCTAGAGCTTTTGTGAGTATATACGCAACCTGTTCTTATATGGGAACATAATGTAGCTGGAATGCTCCACATTGTACACGATCTCTAATGAAATGACACCGAATATCTATATGTTTTGACCTATCATGAAACACTAGATTCTCAGAGAGCTTTATGCAACTCTAATTATCACATTAGACATTGGTCGCCTCCATCTTCTGCCTAAACAAGCTTACTAGCAGCTTCTGAATCCATATAGCTTCATATGTAGCTGTGTTTGTTGTCATATACTCTGCTTCTGCAGAGCTCAGATCTATTGAATATTACTTCCTGGTACACCAAGAAACCATCCCTGATCCAACATCGAAGCAATACCCAGAGGCACTTTTCCTGTCCATTGAACTGTCTGCCCAATCTGCATTTGTGAATCCATGTAGTCTGACATCATCCCCTTGGGTATATCTCAACACGTACTCGATTGTGCCACGCATATACCTCAAAATATGCCTCACTTCTACCCAATGTACCCTCTTTGGTTCTACCATAAACTGACTGAGGGTATTGACTGCAAATAAAATATCTAGCCTATTGTTGACCAGATACATGAGAGACCCGATTCACTGTCTATACAAGGCGGGGTCGACATCCTTGTCATCTGATGCATCTATCTTCTTCTAATTGGTGATCATGGGCGTAGACATGGGTCTATGAACATACATTATGAACCTCTTCATAATATTTGTAGCATATCTTTCCTGCCCAAGATGGATCTCCCTGTCCTTTTGCCACACTTCCAATCCTAGGAAATAGTGCACCAACCCTAAATCCTTCATATCAAATTCTACTTCCAGGTTCATTTTGTAATCCTCTATGAACCCTGATGATCTTGTCAAGAAAATATCATCCACATACAATAGTAGAATAAGTGGCTTACCCTCTACAATTAAATAGTAAAGTTTGTGTTCTGCGTCACTCTTGACAAATCCCATATGCTGCTAGTAATTATCAATTCAACCATACGATGCCCTGGGAGCCTGTTTGAGCCTGTATAGAGCTTTCCTTAGCCTACACACATGAGTGCGCCTCTCGTGAGTCTCAAAGCCCTCTGGATGTTCTATGTACACCTATTCCTCTATCACCCTATTCAAGAATGTTGTCTTGACGTCCATTTGGTGAATCTACCATCCCATCTGAGTTGTTAGGGATATAATTGACTTGATATAGGTGTATCTGGAAACTGGGGTGAAGGTCTCCTCATAATCTATCCCTTCTTTTTGTGCATACCCCTTCGCTACAAACCTAACCTTATACTTTTTCAAACTTCCATCTACAGCATACTTGATCTTGTAGATCCATCTAGAGCCTACAACTAAACTATCTCCAGGCCTTGGCACTACCTCCCAAACATCATTCGTCATGATATAGCTATACTCTTCTACCATGGCATCTACCCACACCTGATGTTGTGCGACCTCCTGAAAGTCAACAACCTAAGCCACCAATGCTTGGTACCTGTCAGGCTATATGTGTTGTCTTTTGTCATCCTTGGAGTTCCATTAAACTCCTCTACATCTATCAATGTTTGACGATCCTCTCTACTAGCTTGTCCACTAGTGGTGGGAGGTTCAACTAACTCCTCCTTATCCTATCTTTGTTGCTATGTCTGTTGAGAACTCCCTGGATCTCCTACACCTGAGGAAATACTGGTACTAGTCATTGTACTCGATCCCTATGACTGTCCCACTGTCAGTCCCACTCAATGCCCCTACTGCTAGACCAAAGGAGCTTCTACTGGTTGATTTTGATCACCTGTAGGCATCTCACGAAATCTTCTAAAATCTCGGTCCTCCATGAACTTCATGTCTCATCTCACCACAATCTTATTATTGCTAGGAATGTAGATCTTGTATACTTATGAGGTTTCTCTATACCCAACGAGAAACCCCTTCTTTGCAGTCTGTTCCAATTTGGTACACTTTTCATCTAGCACGTGGCAATAAGAAATGCTACCAAAAATCCTGAAGTGACTAACTTCTGGATTCTTCCTTGTGAAGACTCCTTTTGGCTTTTTCTTCCCCAATGCTCTATGAAGAGTCTTGTTTTGAATAAACAATGTCGTGTTACATGCCTCTACCCATAAAAAACTAGGCAAATGTTGGTCATATAACATAGTTTTTGCAACCCCAACTATGGTTTTGTTTTTCTGCTTCGCTACCCCAATCTGTTATGGGTTATATGAAGTTGTCCATTCTCTTATGATGCCTTCCTTCGCGCAAAAATATGTGAAGTCTCTATCAATATATTCTCCATCATTATCTAAGCAAAGCACCTTGATCTTCTTCCCTATTGCATTCTCCACGAGAGCCTTAAAATATTTGAAACGATCGAAGACCTCATATTTGGCCTTGAAGAAGTATATCCAAGTCTTCCTAAAATGGTCATCAATAAAGGTGACAAAGTATTATGCACCACTGAGAGCTCTAGTGGACATCGCGCTACAAATATCTGAGTGTATAAGTCCTAACATGCCATCTTCTCTATTGTCACTTATTGGGAATGTTGCCTTAGCATACTTCCCAAGTACGCATCCTCTGCACACCTCATCATGTTCTGTGCCAAGTTCTAGAAGCTCTGTTATTGTTTATCTTAGCATCTTGAGTGCTCCATGGTGTAGATGTCTCATTCTCCTATGCCATAACTCATTCATCTCCTTCCCACTGCTACTGTCACTGCCTATTAGTGCCATTGGAGAGTTGAGTTGCAACCTGTACAATCTGTTTTTTCGAACTCCAATTTGTCTTACCTTCTTCCAACTTGAGTGTTTGACATACACTTATTCCCTACAAAGTGGATACCATACCCCTTATCCTGTAATTGGGATACTGAAATCATGTTCATACTTAATCTGGACACATGCAATACCTTTGTAGTGTTGGTGCTTGCTCTTGACTCCCTTTGAAAATATATGGTACCTCTCCCTACTGGAGTACATTTCATTATGTATCCCATAGTAATTTAGAAGTTCGTATGCTCCTCCTTGTAGCTAGAGAAATATTCTCTAACCCCTGTCATATGAGTTGATGCTCCACTGTCTATATACCAAACACCCTGTGAAGTCGATCCTAACAAGAAAGAAAATTCATCTTCCAACGTGGGATACAAATCTGAATCTTCTTGAATGTTAATTTTGTCCATGGTCATGTTGAAGAATTTACAATGTCCTACTCTTCTTTCCTCCCAACGTTGATTCTGCAATTTCAAATTGCTGCAAAACCCTCTGCGTCCAACCAAGGAGCCTTCTTAGCGAAAAAATGAGTTGCAACTGTTCTCTCTGATTATCGAAATCACTAATCTAGGCAACTCGACTTTTCTACTAACCAACAACTGAAAATCGAACTGGTTCCATCAACAACTTGACCTACCTGTCAACGATTTGCACTGCCTCAAGAATTTCAGCCTGCAGATCTTACTGAATAACAAAATTCTCTCTTCCGCTTCTAGGCTTCTGGACTTATCATTATTGCTTTGATACCATGTGCAAATTTTATCTATTGCAACGACTGGAAATTATTCTTCTAACTGTTTATCTAATTATGCAATTTATTTGCTATAACAAACAATGAATAAAATCACAACTGCAATTTTCACCATGAAAATAATGCAGAAAATAAAACACTGGAAACTGAGAAACTTTAGCACTCACAAAAGAATTTTAACACACTTATTTTTGGACAATTATGCCTAGAAAAACCCAATGCAGGTAAACTGGTGCATCAGATGAGGGTTTTATTATTTTTCTTCAACAACAATTCTGAATACAATAATTCAGATGCTCCACTGGCAATCTAACATGAGGAAAATACTGACAAAATTATAGTGAGAATTTTCTCTCACTCCATCGCTAATTGCTTCACTTTCTGCACAGTGTTCGCGCAAAGCCTCTGTGGAATTCGACCTTCCTCTCACTACCTCTTCCTGGAAATAGAAAACTTCCTCCTGGAATGTTGCTACCCTCCTCTACCACCTTCTACTCACCCTCTGGCTCTATCTTCTCTATTGAATCACTGCGACTAAGAAAATTAAACTGCTTGGGCAACTGAGTATCTACATCGGTGTGTTCTCCATCTACCCATCAACATCTTCTTATAATCCTTTGTTGGAGCACCAACGACCAAGATTAAAACATAATCGATGGCCCAAATTAATTCCCTGTTGATCTGTGTGAGTTTCTAGATGATTCTCACCTCATCTCAATCAATATTGATTAATTAACCATATTCCCTAAGTTTAGGCTTGGAAATTAAAAAACAGTGAATAATCTAAATGAAACACTTCTAGATGGAATTTCCATAAACAATTTCTGAGTTTTGGAGATCTCATGTATTCTAGCCTCTCCACCAAATTTAATGTCTAGAACACATCCGATGCTACAAAAAACTAACAATCAGTTCCAATAGGCAATGGATTTGCAAGATAGAGGGTTTCGATGAGCAGATCAGTTGATTCATAAAGTAGATCTGGGTGTAGAAGATTTGCAACAAGGGTTGTAGTTGCATATCTGTGCAAAAAAGGAAGAGATAAGCACACATAAATTACACCCATAATTTCTCCAATAAATTTCTCAGATTTCTCCAGTATGGCTGCAGAAAGATGCAACATTCAGGAAGCTACATATTTGTCTCCCAGATTGGAGGATGAATTCGCTCATATAGCTTTCCTTTCTAGCTCAGCTTCACAAGGATTTTGGTATATAAATAGTGGAGCATCAACTCATATGACAAGAGTTAGAGAATACTTCTCCAGCTATAAGGAGGAGCAAATGGACTTCCAGATTTAGATGGGAAACAAAAGTAAATGTACTCTAGTTGGAGTAGGTACCATCGAGATTCGGAGGGAGTCAGGAGCAGACACTAGTGTTTTAGATGTGTTGTATGTGCCCGACTTGGGATGAACATAATTTCAGTGTCCCAACTACAGGATAAGGGATATGATGTCTACTTTGTAAGGAATAAGGTGTTCATCAAACACCGAAACTGGAAGAAGATGAAGCAGATTGGAGTTCACAAGAAGAGGTTGTACAAATTACAGATTGACTCTCCAAAGGCACTAGTTAGCAACAAAAGTAGTGATAGTAGTAGAAGTGGAAGAGACCTAAATGAACTATGGCATAGGAGAATGGGTCATTTATAGCATGGAGCACTTAAGATTCTTACAGAGACAGTGACATGTGTTCCATAATTGAGCACAGAACACGATGATGTGTGCAGGGGATGAATGCATGGGAAGTATGCTAAGGTAGAATTCCCAAGAAGTGATAGTAGATCAGATGATGTGTTTCACCTCGTGTATTTGTGGCCTTATGTACACTAGATCTCTCAAAGGGTATGAGTACTTTGTCACCTTCATCAATGATTATTCTAGGAAAACCTAGATCTATTTCTTGAAGACCAAGGATCAGGTTTTCGGTCGCTTCCAAGATTTCAAGGCTCTAGTGGAGAATGTGATAGGAAAGCAGATCAAGGTACTTCACACGAATAATGAAGGAGAGTATACAGATAGTGACTTTACAGACTTGTATGCAAAGGAGGACATTAGGAGGGAGTGGACAATTCCATACAATCCTTAATAGAATGGAGTAGCAGAGTGGAAGAACGAGTCTATAGTTGGGGTGCAAAGCACTATGTTGTATGACCAAGACATGCCCAAGTTTCTATGGGTGGAGGCATGTAACACAACAATGTATATACAAAACAAGGTTCCTCAAAAGGCATTGGAAAAGGTAACACTAGAAGAAGTCTTCTTAGGGACGAATCCAAAGGTTAGTCACTTCAGGATCTTTGGTAGTGTAGCTTACTGCCATATACCAGATGAAAAACACACCAAATTGGATTAGGCTACAGAGAAAGGGTTCTTCATTGGGTACAGTGAAACCTCAAAGGCATACATGATCTATATTCCTAGCAGTAGGAAAATTATTGTGAGAAGGGACGTGAAGTTCAGGTAGGACAGAGCCTTCAAGAGATCTCGCAAGATGCCAGTAGGTGATTAGAGTGAGCCAAAAAAAGCTCCATTAGTTCAGCAACAAGGGCAGTCGTAGGGAGAGTAGCAAGGAAAATCAAAAGGATTTAGTACAACTACTAGTACTAGCACGACCTCAAGTGCAGGAGATCCCGTGAGCTCACAACAGACGAAGTAACAGAGTTAGTGTGAGGAGCTAGTGTATTCCTCCACCACTAGTGGTCAGACCAATAGGGAATTTCATCAGACGTTGAGGGATGCATGGGAGTTCACAAGAGCTCCTAAGACAAACATGAGAGAACAAAGACAACAAGACATGTATTAAGCATTGGTGGCAAAGTGTGTGTAGATGACATGGTGGAGGAGTATAGCTCTATCATGAGGTGCTGAACACTTAAAGTGCATTTGAATATTTCCAAAGAATCCATGATTAAGGTGCAATTGAAGCATTCCAACATCATCAAATTAGTAAAAATTCTAGACTTCATCGGGGCTTCTAAGCCCCTTTTTTCTTCTTCTCATCATTTTCTTGTTCAGATTTTGAAACCCTGTGGGGGTATTGTAAAAATGATTCTAGTATGATCAAAAAGAGTCATGCAACAGGACTAGGTAGCTTAGGACTTTACTAGCAAGTGATTTCACTCTAGGGAGTTTTTTTCCTTAGTTAATTATTCATGTATTTTAACACTAATAATTAGTTAAGTTTTTCTCCCATATATACCCCAAAGTTGGAGTGTGGCTTGATGGTAGAGTCTTAGGCGAGTCATAGTGTCTAGATTTAATGCATATTACAATACTATATCATCTCTATTTTCGCAAAATTTGGTTAAGTCTAAGTGTCAGTTTTTAAATGTTAAATATCTCCCATTGGACGAGATTTTAAATAAAATTTTGATGTAAGATGTAAAAAGTGTTGTCTAAAGAAGTTGTAGAGGGTATGACTACTCAAAATTAGACCTCTACACCTTAAATTTCTATGTAGAGACAGTTTGACAATTAAAAAATGATTATTCACCACTCAAAACCCATTTTTTCTATTTTTTGGCAAAAACTGTCAAATAAATTGGTCAAAAATAAAAAATTGGGCAACAATAAAATTCTATCCAAGTTAAAATGCTAAAAATGAAGTGGAATTCCCAAGGGATAAAAGTCAAGTCAAAAAGTGAAGAATATTTCATTTACCAAGCTATCCACTAAAGAAAAATTAGATGGTCCAAGGCAACAGATAATGCCCCAACAAATCCATTTTTTTCCAGGAGATGGTCCAAGTTTGTTGATTTGAATGGATATGATCAAGGAAAAATAAGGAGAATATTTCTAAAGTGGTCCAAACCACTCCAACAATTAATTTCCACTAAACCTAGTCTCCATTAAGTGCAAACGTTCTCTCTCCTTAATATCTGCATAAGCATCCAAGGGCTTCGATTCATCTAGATATGATCTAACTATTTTCTCTTGGGATCAAGTCATTTTGCTTGGATATGTGTGCCATCATCGAGATCTCCTCCCATTTTTTTTATATTTAAGAGCGCCTTGAGATCCTCATTGGAAACATTATTCTAGATGGAGCTACTGGTTAGCGAAACTCTGCATAAATTTTATTCTAAAATATGTTTTGATCTAATAAAGAAGACTCTGGGGGCATATTCTTTATGGTGTTATTCTTATGCTCTTATGGTAATATTGTTCAAATTTACTTGTGTTTAATGCTCTACATTATTTGGTATCTAACTTGTTAGCTTCATATGCATTTTGTGGATTAATTTATGCAAGTTATCTTGTATTTAATTCTGGATTGAAGGACCACTTTAGATCTAGGAGCACTAGTAGGTTTCTGGTTGAACCTCTAGCCTCCTCCTTCATTGTGTAGCTCAATCCCTTGTAGATCTAACAATATGTTTTAAAGTGTGTAGAAGATTTTTATTTTATGA
Source organism: Pinus taeda (assembly GCA_000404065.3). Classification (NCBI taxonomy): domain Eukaryota; kingdom Viridiplantae; phylum Streptophyta; class Pinopsida; order Pinales; family Pinaceae; genus Pinus; species Pinus taeda. Next base: position 87,934 of record APFE030142604.1, read on the forward strand.
AACATATCTTGAGCGTGGGATAAGTTTTTGGTTGAATGAACTCACTCTCAAGAGGATAAGTGTGGAAGAACCCATATTGAATCTCCTCAAGGGTTTATCAAACAATTTTGAAGAGGGAGTTTTTCTGTCATAACTTGCAAATATTATAAATTTTAAATTCTGCTTGCCTTACTTTTATGCGCTTTCATTGATATATCTAGCTTTTACAACTTATTTAAAGGGGTTTCCCTTTCTTGTTAGCCCAAGAGCGGAGGTGTCCTCATCCTCTTGTGGCTTGCATATGTATTTTTATGTATATATTCTCATTTTTTCGATCCATTTTCTCTTGCATAAGATCTAATTTTCCTTTCTATGCTTGCACAATTCTTAGTAAAGGCTCGAGGAAGGGTTTTTGGGAGAAGTCTTCATGGAATAAATCAAGAGGCTTGAAGGATCAAGAAAAATACAATTTTCAGACCTCTTTTCCCTTTGTTCGTAGATTGAAAACCCTCCCATCCTATCTCTTGCGCAGATATGCCTTGTGGAAGCCAGAATAATTGGGTTTTGAAATCCAAAGAGATTATAGCATTATGTAAGCATCCAAAGAGATGATAGCATTCTGTAAGGAGATTATAGCATTATGTAAGGAGTCTAGGATTAAGAGGGAGTTGATAGTCCATATAATCAAGAACAAAATGGAGTAGCAGAAAGGAAGAATAGGTCCATGAAGAAAGTGTGAAAGAAATGTTACACGATCAAGATCTACCTAAGTTTCTGTGGGGAGAAGCCATGAAGACAGTTGTCTACATTCAGAATCGAAATCCCCACATATCTCTAGACAACAAAACTCTGCAAGAAGTATTCACTAGAAAGAAGCCATCTATAGATCATCTCTGAATCTTTGGGTGTCCTTTATATGTCCATATACCAAAGGACAAAAGAAAGAAGTTGGATCCTTCAAGCACGAAGAGAACACTTGTTGGGTATAGTAACTCATCAAAAGCTTATAGGATCTACATGAGAGATGGTCATCACATAGAAGTCAGTCGTGATGTCATATTTGATGAGAGCATAGCATTCAAGAGACCAAAGGAACTTTCCATAGGTTCTGATGATGAAGAACTTCCAATATTTGAGGAAGAAGTTGACCAAGGAAACGAAGAATCAAACCATGAAGAAGAAGGTCCCTGCAAACCTATTCAACTTGTGGTCATCCCCAAAACAAGGAAAAGACCTAATTGGTTGAGATCTACACTACTTAATGCAGAAGGTCATGGAGCAACACGCTCATTTGGAGAAAGAAAGAAACTGAAAAGATATTATGGATATGTTGCATACATGACAAAACTGATAGAAGCATAACCATCCTCTTTTAAAGAGGATATAAACAATTGAGAATGAAAGGATGCCATGAATGAAGAGTATCAAGCTATAATGAAGAATGGAGTCTGGGAAATCGTGCCTAGTCTCGAAGACAAATATGTGGTTACTTCTAAATGGATCTATAAGATCAAATATGGAGTTGATGGGAGTATTGATAAGTATAAAGCAAGATTTGCGGCAAGAGGCTTCTCTCAACTTGAAGGCATTGACTATGATGAGATATTTGATCCAACAACAAGATATATAACGATTCGATCATTAGTCTCTTTGGCAGCATCGATGGAATGGAACATCCACCAAATGGATGCCAAGACTGTGTTTCTGAATAGCACAATAGATGAAGAAGTCTACATAGAGAAACCCCTGGGATTCGAAGTCAAAGATAGAAAGGCATATGTTTGCAAATTGAAGAAAGCATTATATGGCCTCAAACAAGCACCAAGGGCACTGTATGCTGAAATGGATGCATACCTTCAAAGAATAGGCTTCACAAAAAGCTTTATGGATTCCAAACTTTACATTAAGGTTGTAGATAATGAACTGGGAATTATTCTTATGTATGTAGATGATCTTCTCTTGACAGGTGTAGAAGGTTGAATTGAAGAATGTAAGAAGCAACTTGCAACTGAATTTGACATAAAGGATCTAGAGTTGATATATTACTATTTGGGACTAGAAGTATGGCAAGGACCTAATGAAGTTTATTTAAGTCAAGGAAAGTACGTGATCGAGTTACTGAAAAGGTTTGAAATGATGGACTGCAAACCTATGACTACTTTAATGATCACAAACTTGAAGAGACTAAGGAGTTCTGAATCTAGCCATGTGGATCCTTCCAAGTATAGGCAACACATTGATTCATTGATGGACTTGGTGAATACTCGTCCAGACATATGCTTAGAAATAAATGTGGTCAGTCAATTCCAAGTGGAGCCAAAGCATGATCATTGGGTAGCAGTAAAACATATTCTAAGGATAAGGAACCATCTACCACTGTCTAAAATATGATAGAAGGAATAATGTCCAATTAGTTGGATATACAGATTCTTACTAGGGAGGCAGTGAGTAGGATGGAAGAAGCACTACGAGATGATGTTTTAGTTTGGGATCCTCCATGGTCTCATGGATGAGAAGAAAGAAAGACTTTGTTGATTTGAGTAGCGTTGAAGCTAAATATGTAGCAGCCTGTGAAGCAAGCAAAGAAGCAGTGTGGTTGAGAACGCTACTATCTGGTATGTTTGAAGGATCGATCAACCCTACAGTGATACGTTGTGATAAGACCAGTTATATACGTTTGTATGAAGATCTAGTGTTTCATAGAAAGACAAAGCATATAAAAAACAAGTATCACTATATCCGAGAGCTAGTACAAAATGGTGTATTGAAGTTACAATACATCTACATTGATGAGCAGGTAGTTGATATATTGACGAAGTCACTTCCAAACAAGAAGCTTTTATATTTGAGGGACAAGCTTGGTTTGGTAGATGTATCCTCCCTAACTCAGAGGGAGAGATAGACACAACATTCTTGTCTTCATTTGGGTAGAAAGAATGGAGGATTAGGTAACCATCTGGTATTCGATAATCTTTGAGAATGTGGTAGGGAATTCAAGACAAGAGTAGTCATGGACCAATATTCTTTGAGGACTAGTTATCCAAGATAAAAATAGTCCAAAGGAAGATCATACTCTATGAACACCCGGGTGGAGTATGAACCTTGTGAGACAATGATTATGGTGTCTATGAATCATTGGTCTCACCATCATTGTGATCTGATCATGTGGATAGAGTTGTTAGTCAAGGCCTTACTATGTAAACAATGATGCTTGATATGATGCTAAACAGATGGATTACCAATCCGCCTCTTTTTATGAGATCTATTCAAATTGAGAATGACCATGTACCTCTTATGAATACCTCCCTAGTTAAGAGAGAGTGTTGAAGAATGTGTAACTAGGTTCGGTCTTCCTAAGTATGAAATGTATTCTTGTAAATAATAAAATGAAAAGGAATTATTGGAGCAGGGGTTCATGCTCAAGTTTTTTTATTTTATAGGTCAAGCACCCACTGAGTGCTTCTAGGATTGTAGATTCATTGTCATATATTGAAGACCCTATGGGCACATTGTATCTTGTAAAGAAATTTTTATTTTCCCTTTGAAGTGTCGAAATACCTCCAAGATCAAGTCAGCGTACATGAAAAGCAATGTCTCCCCAGTGGAAGAGCCTATATATAGAGAGGAACCTGTCCTCCATTCTACACATTCACTCACTCATTCTATGCGAAGAAGAGGAAGAGAAGTCGAAGAAGAGGAAGTTGAAGAAGTTGAAGTGCTTGGGCTAGATCTCTCTCTCTTGAGAAGGTCGAAGTTAGGGTTTCTGCACTGGGACTATCTCTGGTTCGATCTTGGAAGAGGCTGAAAAAAGAAGGCAAGCAAAAGTCTCTTAAGGTGTCTTAGTAGTCTACAACTCAAGGAAAGGCAAGTGAAGGTAGGAGGAGGCTATTCAAGGGAGATCGAAGTATCCAACAGAAGCAGCAATAGTTGTCATGAGCCAGAATTTTGGATTTACAGTGGGAGATCGAAGTATCTACAGTTAGAGGCCGAGCTGATCTTGATCTTGGAGGGTATTTATATGAGTCACTATGTCATGGTATTCATCAATTAAAGAATCTATAAGAAGATAAGAGATTGACGAGTTTTCCCCTCAAGAGGAGGGGTTTTGGCCCTGGCTTACAGCCTATATATTGTGTCACTATTCTTATTATTTTGGTAGTTGTTTGATGTATCACACATTGTAATGATAAGGAACAAAGCTAATAAGTAAAAGGTAACACAAATAGTTATCAAGTTAAGAGAATTAACCTACGTACTTCCCTATTGTATTCTCAACAATTAGTGCTCCATAGCGAACTAGAGAAAAGATGCTAAAACAAGAGATGAAAGATCTCCAAGCGTCAATGTGATCCAAATGAGTTAATCGCTCCCCCATTTATGCTAGAATAACCATGTGATTTAAATCAAATTAGGTTAGATTCTCCTAAAAACATAAAATTCATTATACAATGTGGATAGGTCATCAAGCGAACTCCAAAATAACATCCTTAATGCTAAAACATAAAAATTATACTCAACTTAACCCACGTGTGAGTAAAAGTGCCTCAAAGGGTGACATCATCTCCAAATATGGCTAAAAGCACCCAAAAACTCATGGCTCATCATTAAAAGGTATATCTCCTCATTAAGGAGGCATGTCCTTACCCAAAAGTCACCTTCGTTTCATCCAAAATATGCCCTCTCAAGCCCTAGTGTCACCTTCTTAAGCCCACGAAATCATCAAAGGTACAACATCACTCTCTAGGAGTGACCTCCTAGCTCAAATAGGCAACATTCAAGGTGCTAGAGGTGTAGAAATGTTTCTCGAGGCAAGCCAAGTCATCATCAATTCAACACCCCCCATCCAGTGTACAACATCCAAGGTCTAGTGGAAGGCCCATCCAAAGTGTGTATCATTAACATCCAAGAAGCATGAGTGAAGCAATGACAACGTCCACCAAAGAACCACGACCATGTTTGGACCATCATCAAGCATGTGCTCAAAGATTCCAATAAAAATCAACTACGATAACAAAAGTCATTCAAGCACAAAAAGTGGACCATATTTAAGGTAAAAACCATTTAAGTATATATCACACAAAGTATCTTCTTCAAATTTTACATTAGCTTAAGATAGCATACAAGTTGCCAAACTTAGATATGGGATGATCATCAAATATCTATAACAAACTAAACTTATATAAAAATAAACACAAATAATGTAAAAGACAACAAATAAGATTAATGATTACTTAGTTAGCAATTAATGAAAAGGTATGTCCCTATGGACATAACCATTAGTGAAAGGGTACTTACCTAACTATATATACATGACCCTCATTCTCATTTGTGTCATCCTATATCAATTCTTTTATACAACATACAATTTACAATTATTATCCTATGATGGATGTCTTTTTCTATGAAGTATTTTAAATATTTCGCTGCGTATACGACTTTTAGCCGTTACATTGGTATCAAAGATGTTCGATGCTCTGGACGCTCAATCGCTGAAAAGAACCAGTGTGATCTGGTCTTTGGCCAATAATCCTTCGTCAACCTTGTTGTCGCAATTGAAGGGTTTCACTACACAAAGTTGGAGTTTCTTTGTTTCGCCAGTTTCATCATTCAGGGATTTGGCCATTAAACAAAAAAAAGGAAGAAAAAAATAAGAGAGTCAAAGAAAAAAAGAAAAAAGAAAATAAAAGTACATATAAAAATTAAAAAACAAGATTTAAAAATAAATAAATATAGTTTGATGTAAATTTTGAAGGAGAACAGTCATATATATAAAAAAGCTTTATATTATTGATAAAAAGTGCATGATAAAGTTAGGAGGGAATCTTTCCAAATATATGTAAAACTATACGTAAGAGAAGGAAAAGTAGATAATATTATCTTGATTCTTCATTAACTGGTTTACAAGCTTGTGGTTTTAGCAACACATGGTAATTGCCCATGCTATTTTCAAGGTAAAATAAAAACAAAAAGAATCCAAAATCTCTTTATGTGAATGGTAAGCTTTTACGTGGAGAAAATTAACCGAGACAAAAGCACATAAGTGGACATATATTTTATATTGTACCCCAAAGAGGTGAATAGCCACATTTCACTAGGGTTGTAACTTTTCAAAAAGAAAAAGAAAAAATTATAAGCAAAAAATATATAAAGAGAAGTGTTATATTATAAAGGGGTATTTTAAAGAAAAGTTCATGAAAAAATATATATAAGCACAAACTGGGTATTATTATAAAAGATTACTTGAAAGATCCATATATTAAAGTTATAAAGGATAGTTATTAAAAATAAATAAAAAGGCAGTAAGAGGAATACATTATTAATTGAAGAGTTATAAGATAGTATTCCCTATGTTAAAAGGATAATTAAGAGGGACTTATTATATTTTGAAGTAAAAGGAAGCAAAGGAATTATCATTAAAAAAAAAGAAATAAAATTAAAAGTTTATAAAAGTTTATAAAAAAAGGGTTATTTTATCAACCCTAACTTCATTGTGGACAAAACAAATGGGATCAATCATTGAAAAAAAAAATGATTGAGCTCAATTCTAAGATGACGAAAAAAGAAAGGTTTTCCTATAATGGTCTTTTAGTTACAGATCATGGAGTAATTACATTAAAATAAAGTATCCAAGGAAGAGAAATTAATGTCGCCATTGGCCCAAGCAACATAAAAATTATATCAACATCAACTTGGCAAATCAGTTATTAATTCCAGCGCTAAGCATTGGTGTAAAGAAAAATATTTTTGACCAAAAAGAGTATAAAATTAGTGATATACAAGTGACAAAAGGTCATTATGAGTACATATCTCAATTTCATGTTGTAAGGATGGATAAAAACACTGACATCATACTTAGTCAACCCTGGCTTAAGGAGTTGGGTACATTCATGTTAAACATAGAGAAATAAGTTTTGACGTTTCCTTATAAAGGGAAGATGGTCACGTTTCGAGACATAACAAGTAAATTGAAATCAACAAATCTTCATTAGAAGACCTCAAAGATATCTCAAACTTGATGTTTCAAGAAAACGAAAAAACTATATCAAAGAAGCAAAAAAAGCTTGAAGAAGTCATCTACAGTAAAGACAAAGAAATTTTGCACCTTAGAGATCATCAAGAAAAACTACTCAAACAAGTCAAGAAAGTTAAAGCATCAAAGAAGGAACTCAAGCGTTTATTAGAACAAGAAGAAGAAAAATTACATTTGAAGAGCCTTAACGAAACATTAGTAGAACAAATAAATTGTTTAAAAAACGAGAAGCATGAAGGCCAAAATAAAGTTTACTCATAGAATGAGGAATGCTTACGTCTCAAAAATCATAATCAAAATCTACTCAACCAAATTAAAAAACTTAAGAACAAAAAGAAATCATTGATGAATAGATTCAAAGAACTTGTCACATAGGAAGCATCAAAATCTCCAAATGCAGCAGTCCAAAATCAAGAAACAAACATTAATACCACTAATCTCATAGTTCAGGCAAATCCAAACCCTATTGAAGTAAAAACATACTCAAAGGTTATCGTTCAAAAAGAGGACACCCCAAATAAGAATTTAGTCGTTAAGTCAATAACAACAATGTCTGATGGAAATCAGGAAACTGCCATAAAAACATTTAAGGAAGTTCAAACAAGAAAAATTCCTTATCTACATCCGAATCACAAAAGTAGACACTTTAATCAATCGACAAATGTATATCACACAAAACATAAACAAACTTATGTTTTGAAGAATACTAAAATAAGCTCAATCCAATCATATGATAATTATTCACCACACATCTCTAAGGTTCAGAAGTTTTCCCAGAAGATTAATCTAGGATGGTCTGATCCGTTTTCAGTACGACAGTTATGTCTATCACTCAAAACATCATATCGTCTTGTATCAACAAAGATGAAAGCTCAGAAATAAGAAGATATTTGGATCAACAGAATAGAACCGATCCTTCATCAGTAAGACTTGAGGACAAAGATTTTTGAAGGGGAAGGCAATGTAACAAACAAAATTTATATATAAAAAAAACACAAATAATGTAAAAGACAACAAATAAGATTAATGATTAATTAGTTAGCAATTAATGAAAAGGTATGTCCATAAGGACATAACCGTTAGTGAAATGGTACTTACCTGGCTATATATACAGGCCCTCATTCTCATTTGTATCATCCTACATCAATTCTTTTATACAATATAAAATTTACAATTACTATCCTACGATGGATGTCTTTGTCTATGAAGTATTTTAAATATTTTTGTTGTGTATACGACTTTTGGTTGTTAAGTGTTACCCCAATATATGCATAGGCAACAAAGACCATAAAAGATTTTGTTGTAGTGTTCCCCTCCACCTATCACACTACAACTAGTAGCTTGAAAGGAGTCTTTTCAGATATAACCCAAATCATTGTATTGTTAGCTCCACCTAAAAAGGGTTATTTATGAGGTCTACCACCATGATTCGCATGATCAAAGGAATCTTTTGAGATGGGTCCTCCACAATGGTGCTACGAAATTTTATTTTTTCGAAGTACTACACTTGTGGGAGTATTACTCCTAGTTGATTATTGTTATGCTGACAAAATCTTCAAATTCCTTCTAGATGCAAAGATGTGGGAATTTTGCTAGCTAACAACAAAAGTTAGGGTTTGCAAAGTGTAGAGACCTAATGTCAAATGCCATAGCTCTTTGATATACTTGTGAGGTCCAACAATAATCTTGCCCCAAATCTCAGGGCACTAGGAGGCTCAATCATGTCTTTATGTAATGTCCCAAACTAGGAAATACAATGATTATCAAACACGTGCACTAAGCTACAGCAAGAAAATCCAAACATGCAAGCACAAATTTACACAAACAGATATAAATTAGTGAGCCATGAAATAGCAGCCATAATCCTGAGCCATTTTATTAATTTTTCAACTGAAGATGAGCACAATAGAGTGGAATGATAGAACCTAGGCTTGCTAATGCAAGCATGCAACACCTAGGTGAAGATCTAAACAAACTCCAACTGAAATGGCTTAATCTCGCCCAAATGCATTGCCTAGAATTTTGTTGTTGTGGTTACTACCGTTGCTAGAGGCAAACTATTAAATGACCCCTCAAAACTGCTCCAAACATTCTGAAATAATAGGACAAGGCTCCTCACACACAATCCAACAAAACCAAAAAATCTCACAAATCCAAGTGGTAGAATGGCTTCCCAAAATCACTGTGCCCTGCGCTGGAAATAATACTATTACTAGTTGGCTTCAACCCTTTGTTTTTTCCCTCAACGTGCTCAGAAAATTCATCCAAATTAGTTGGATCGTCTCCTCATAAAACCCACAAGAACCTAGAAATCTCTTGGCCTAATTCCAGTTGACCCAAAATGCCCAAAATAGTGTGAAATTCCCTAGCTGATGAGTTTTGTGCCCAACCCAAAACCTCTACTGCAATAGCTCCAATTTCCTCCCTCAACTACTTGAAATTCCTCTGCAAAATTCTTTCAAGAATGAGTGAGAAGTTTCAACCTAATTCCTACTCAAAATTTCCTCTTCAAACCCCTGTGTTGTATGATGCCCAGAAAATGCTTACACAGGCCCTAGAGAGGGAAAATCAAACCCTCTAAATAACAGTGCTCTCAGCCCGAAATATTTTTAAGAGAAACTTGTCCTCCCCTAAGGAAATTTTCTACAAATTCTTTAGCTTTAATTCCACCAGTTAGATGCTCTCTTAAGCTCCACGAATTCTTCTTTTGCGTCCTCCTAAAATTTGCACTAGTTGAAGATATGTTGTTAATTGGCTCTCTAAATGGCATAATTCTGCCCTCAAATTCTCTCCTAGGGTGACACTCGAAGTTCGCTGAAGGAGAGGTGGAATTCCCGCTTGGAAATTCCTTATGCTAAACAACACTGGTTAACTTGGCTAAGCAGCTCAAGCAAACTTTCTAGTTCTGACAATGAAATGCCAAAACGATGTCCAAAATGAGACTCTTCTCTCCCGTTTCTCACTTCTTCCTTGTGGTTCAATTTTCCCAAATGGATTCAATTTTCTTTTTCGAGTGGCCCCCACAACCCATTACCACTTTAACTTTTCGTTTCTCCTAAGTTTAGCATTCTTTTCTCTCCAAAAAATAAATTGAGCCTCCACAACCCATTTTTCCTAAGTTTATTTGTCAAAATATTTATCCATCATCAAAATTACAAAATTAAGGATTTCACTTAGCAAAATTATTTATTGCGAACATAATAGTCCTCCCCACCAAAAATTGTTTGTCCTCGAGCAATATCACCCTATGTTGCATTCTGTACATTGGCTTAGCTTATGTCAGGGTCCCAAATGTGCCACTGAACTACTCCTCATTGTAGCACTACCACCACATGAATAAATCCTGTGACACCAGGGTCCCAAACCATCCTGACCCATGGGAAGCCTCCTTTGCACCACTCGTTGTCCCATAAGATAAAATCGCCAAAAGCCCTCTGCATAAGTAGAGCACCCTAACAATGTAAAATCCTAAGCAGACCCACAAGAAGTTGCCCTCAAGACTAAATAATCTTGTGCACTTCAAGATTAGACTCTTCAAGATGCAGTCTAATCCCTATGGAGATGAACACTTGTTTGCATGTGTTCCCCTTGATCTCCTCCTGTTGGACATCCTGCCATACTAGTGAAGTCCCCCATGTCATCAATGTATCACTAAAGCCCAATGGAAGATTTGCATGATCTTCCCCCGTAGAAACCAGCTCACCCCTAAGGGTAGTTGCACTGCCAAATCCTGTGATGTTCAAATACCATGCTAGCCTCAAAAGGGTGCCACCAGGTTGTCGTTACACCAATCTGACCATGATTGTTTGCCCATCATGCACATAATGTATCCTCCTCTCTTGGATCTTGATGGTGAAATATCTGTGAAGGCCAAGCATATCCTGCCCAAGTCATCCCTGCGTTGCCTCTGCAGAAGATCGAACGATCCCCAAGCATGCATCTGCCAACTCGCACCCTGACCATATGTTGTAGCTGGAAAGTCTCTCTCGTGATGCACTTTGTCCCATCCAACTGTCTCAAATGAACCTCACATGTCTCGTTGCTCATGATAAGAGCATCAAAGGACAATATCCACGTCCCCTGTGTCAGTGCACAATGCTAGAGAGTGATAGACGTGTGGGCTCTGATGGGTATGTCCACAAACCCATATGGAAGCTCACAGCTAGCCCTATGACCATCCCGCTCTCCAAACCTAGGTATGACCACCTCATTGGCATGTCGGACATCCTCATCAAGGAATCTCCCTGCTAGTAGCACTCCCCCAGTCCACAGTGCAACCCTGCACACTATTGTATATAACCATGTATCCTCGTGCCCCCTGGCATACAACTGCACCCCATTGCACATCTCTATGCACTGCTAGACCCTGCTATATGTTGTCGCATCATCCCAAATCAGTTAACATCCCTCCTGCATCGATGTATCTTTCACACTACGAGGAAATGCATTGCGATGTGAATTGCTCCTCCTACACCATTGTGTTTCCCTGCACCACTTCGCACCATCGTGCTCATCATTGTGCATCGTTGCATACCCCTATACACCCTTCGATGACATGGTTTAAAATTGAGTCAGTGGGCATCAACCTGCACCTTTCCTACAAAATCATGTCCTCTAACTCACTACCACTACCCCTAATGTGTGGACCTCCTCTCCTAATCCTCCTTGAGAGATCTAATAGGAAAACTTCCCTAAGCACCAATGGTAGTGACCCCACAGTGTTGCTACTAGGTGTCCCCTACATCTGTGGAAAATCCTTGGCTCCATACAAGACACTGTCTGGTGGTCTACCAATGCCACCTGCTCCAACCAACTCCTACCAGAGTACATTAATTGTCCTACTACCCCATGCATGGCCAAACTGCCATGACAACTCATGAAATCTACTCGCTCCCCTGTCAATCCATCTTGTCACTAGTGTTGTCCGAAATTCTGAAGGGGATATAAAAAGGTGTGTCCGCCTAACCACCAAGTCCATCACGTCGCTACTACCATCACCTACTGGCTTCATGATGTGATGAAGAATCCCACTTGGATCCCAACAACACTCTGGCCCTAGAGCCCCTCTAGTAATCCACGACCTTTGTTGAACTATGACCATGGATGTATCGAAGTACCCAGCTAACTCCATCGGATACCAAATCAATATTTCTCGCCATCCAACCCCAAGAGAGTGATTGAATGCACAAACACCCTTATACAGAACAAGTCGTCCATCTTACATATGGTGCACCCTGTGCAGTTCATGTCGCCTTACCTTACTAGTTTGGCCAACCCATGTAATCTGCCCAAGTAATGTGGCGTCTCTCTCACTAATGTGTGGAGGCAACCCAATAATGCTACAAGCCTCATTGATGTATGCCTGAAGAGGGTTGTTGTCTAAAAGTACAACTTTTTTGGTTGTCGATGCACCTATATTCTCCCCATTGATACTGACTCCAAGGATGGATGCTCATCCTCCTCCACCATGGGCTCAACATGGGCCACCAACTGCCCCTCCATAGATAGCTCATCATGCATAACATCCTTAACAATCAATTGTAGGTAGTTATCGGCTGCAAAAGATGTCACAGCTCTCGATAACATTGTGTCTGTTGGCACTTTGTCAATGCATGTCTCCTGGCACCTCACCAATCTGATGTGGGCTACGATCACCTGACAACTTAGATACGACCCTCGGTACCTCATCAACTAATGGCACCTCATCAACAAATAACCCTATGAGTGTATGATCTACTCTCGACTAAGGTGTCAACCGAAGCAAGCAAAGGGATCCCTAACAAGGGTGACCACTGCGTCATGCTGGATATATCTACATGCTCCTCACACTCATACATGCCCTCATCTCCCTACTCAATCTCCTCCTTAGTCTCATTGTAAGTGTACTTGCATCTTAGGCCCAACAATCTGAAGTAAGGTCTCCTCTCGGTCCCATCATCTAACTACTCTTGTCATGTCCACTCCTTTTGAGGAGGTTTGTTGTCCTGATTCTGTTGACCTTCCCCACATGGTGTAGATGGCTTCACTCCCATGGCATGTGCACCTCTAGTGTCTCTATTATAAGGATGGGTATAGCTTGGTTGAATTTCCCTTACTAATACACAACTGGGATAACATCTCTAACATCTCCTCATTATTTTTTATCATCTTCTCATTGTTTTTGAGGATCTCCTCCATGATTCCTTGTGTATTCCTCCCTTTTTGTGCCTTAGAATGTCCATTAATTTCATCAATAATTATGCATGCATGCCTGCATCTCCATGATCTTGCTAGCTTCCCCACAATTGGCCAAGATCATTCTCTGATAACACTATAATGTCCCAAACTAAGAAATACAATGATTATCAAACACATGCACTAAGCTACAACAAGGAAATCCAAACATGCAAGACCAAATTTACACAAACAAATATAAATCAGTGAGCCATGAAATAGCAGCCATAAATCTGACCCATTTTATTAATTTTTCAACTGAGCTGAGTACAATAAAGTATAATGTAGAACCTAGGCTTGCCAATGCAAGCATGCAACACCCAAGTGAATGTCTAAGCAAAAATCCAATTGAAATGGCTCAATCTGCCCAAACGCACTGCCCTGAAATTTGTTGTTGTTGTTGCTACCACTCCTAGAGGAAAATTGTAAAATGACCCCTCAAAACTGCTCCAAAAATGTTGAAAATGTAGGAGAAGGCTCCTCACACCCAATTCAACAAAACCCAAAAAAATATCACAGGCCCAAGTGGTAGAATGGCTTCCCCAAATTACTGTGCCCTACTCTAGAAATATTGTTGTTGTTGGCTAGCTTCAACCCTCTATTTTTGCCCTAAAATTCTCAGAAAATTCAGCCAAATTAACTAGAGCCTCTCCTCATAAAACGCACAAAAACCCTGAAATCTCTTGGGTTAATTCCTATTGACCTAGAATGCCCAAAATAATGTGAAGTTCCCCAGTTGATGAGTTATGCGCCCAACCCAAATTTTTTGTTGCAATAGCTCCAATTTCCTCCCTCAACTACCGCAAATTCCTCTACAAAACTCTTTTGAGAATGAGTGAGAACTTTCAGCACAACTCTTGCTTGGAATCTCCTCTTCAAACCCCTGCGTTGTATGGTGTCCAGAAAATGCCTGCGCAAGCCCTAGAGAGGGAAAAATCGACCCTCTACATAGCAATGCTCTCAACAAAAAAAAGAAAATTCTCAAGAGAAACTCATCCTCCCCTAAGGAAATTTTCAATAAATTCTCTAACCCAAATTCCATTGGTTAGCTTCTCTCCTAAGCTTCGTGAATTCTTCTTCTGTGTTCTCCTAAAATTCGCACTCGCTGAAGATATGTTGTGAATTGGCTCACTAAATGATAGAATCCTGCTCTCAAATTCTCTCCTAGGGTGACACTCGAAGTTCACCGAAGAAGAGGTGGAATTCCCACTTGGAAATTCCTTGTGCTAAACATCACTGGTTAACTTGGCTAGGCAACTCAAGAAAACTCTCTAGTTTTGAAAATGAAATGCCAAAAAAATGTCCAAAATGAGACTCTTCTCTCCCTTTTATAATTGTTGCTCATCTATTCCTTGTGGGCTCCACCAATTTCGACCTCCCTTTCTCATTTCCTCCTTGTGGTTCGATTTCCCAAGGGGGTTTGATTTTCTTTTTTGAGTGGCCCCCTTAACCCATTACCACTTTAATTTTAATTTTATCCTAACTTTAGCCTTCTTTTCTCTCCAAAAATTAAATTGAGCCTCCACAACCCACTTTTCCTAAGTTTATTTGTCGAAATATTTATCCATCACCAAAAATACAAAATTGAGGATTTTACTAGAGAGTGATATCCCCTAGTAGAAGGTACATACAAGTGAGATTTCATATACAAATGTTGATTAATTTTATTTTTTCGAAGTACTACACTTGTGGGAGTATTAATCCTAGTTGATTATTACCGTGGTGACAAAATCTTCAAATTCCTTCTAGATGTAAAGATGTACGAATTTTTCTCCCTAACCACAGAAGTTAGGGTTTGCAAGGTCTAGAAACCTAATGTTAAATGTCATAGCTCTCTAATATACTTGTGAGGTCCAACAATAGTACTAGGCCCAAAATCTCAGGGCACTAAGGAGGCTCAATCATGTCCTTAGTTGTATGACATCGACAACCTAGGTACTAGAGAGTGATCTCCCTGAGTAGATGAAGGTACGTACAAGTGAGATTTCATATACAAGTATTGACTAATTCAATACCACTTGAAGGGGTACCAACAAGGATTACAAAGGTTTCCAACAATGTGATTCCACTTGTACTTCTTGCATGTAATCTTTCCCAACTGCGATTTTATCTACTTAACAACATATCATTGTGTTATTTAAAGATGCCAAAACATGACCCTCACCTAAACAAAAGTCTATTAAAATTCAAAGGCATTCTAGCTCAAGAAAGAGCTCTAACACCACCTATAGTGTTCTTTAACCCTTTGAAAATTGAAACACAACCAAGCATATAGAGAATATAATTCCAAATTAATAAAAAAACAAGAGACAATAAGACAAAATCTATTAAGAGACCCTTGTATATTGATAAATACAAAGAGAAGTACAATGTTCACTTGGCCTCTTAAGGTGGTGTGATGTTCCACTAATCAAAGCTCCAAATATACAAAACAAGACAAACATTTCATAGTGTCATATCCCTTTAAACAACTTTTCCATGAAAAAACCCTAACTACTTGTGGCACTAGAACTAATGGGTACCAACTACCTAGTGGGCATTATAAAGTTGATGCTTTTACATTGAACAACTACCCTCTTTTATCCAATGGGTCTTATTCAAAAAGGATGGATGCATACAACAATTAACTAAAGTCTAATTCCTATGTAGTGTAAAGTAGGGAGGTTAGGGTAGGACCGTAATGCTTTGTAAGCAAGAAGTAATAAAACACTAGAACCCCTAAAGGTAAATTATTTATCAAATGAGACATCTCCCCTAATAGATAAACATATATTATTTTTATGTGTTGGACAACTATAAACAAAGGTTATGAACCCAAAGTTGCATGTATTGGAGATGTGGGACCTGTGTATCCTCTATGCATTCAATGCACTTCATAGCTCAAGATGAAACATGTAGGCTAAGGGATATATTTTGTATGTGTTAGTACAATTTCAATCCCACAATTTTATGATAGTGATTTGTGACTCATCCACTATTTAATCCTTCAAAAGGTTTTGGCTACAGTTGGTCATTTAATGTAGTCCTAATATCTATGGGCTGTGATCATTTTTCCCTCTTTGCATCAAGTCGAGAGCTTACCTAAAATCAGTATTAATGAAGGTAGCTGCATGTTTTTCAACATGAATCAAGATAAGGAAATCAGATTGTGGTGTCATACTACAAGACATTGGACTCATCATAGGCTAATAACCATTCTACCAACTAGAACGAACCATATCTCAAATTCAATATTGGAGTGCAGCTAGTTGAAGTCCTATTGACATCATAAGAGTATACGAGGATAAACGATGTGGAATTCATTGTACTTGACATCATGGAATTATATTGCTAAAGCTTGGAGACTCTCAGATTTCACGTTCTTGGAATCAATTTAGAGCATATGACATTTGTGGTAACATAAGTGTCGGATCTATCTATGTTTTTTATATCAAATCCTCATGGTTGATCATGAATTTGTAGCGAGGTTTCTAGCTTACAACTCTATTAACTCAACAATAATTACAGTTCTTAGATCTGCATAAGAAATACCAAAATAAAAAACTATTAGTAGTTACAATAGTTAAAATTTTACCTAGTATTATAATGCATGTGGATTTAGCCTATTATTGTCAATGCATTTTTTAAGTCCTACAACTAGCAACCTTGAAAGGACTTTGTTCCTTGTTTAAATGTCAAGTGTTAAAATACTTGGCAATAAAGTTCTTCTGTATCGATGGCAATATACAACATATTTCAACTACAGTACATGCAGACAGGTCTGATGTGGCAACAATGTGGTGGTCAGGCACTCTTAATTTTAAAATTTCTGTATTTGCTCTCTGTGTGAAGTATAGTGTTCCTATCCCACAACAGTTTTGGAAGCGACTATGTAAACATATAATTTGAACCAATTTGTCTTGGCAGTTATAGTCTCATATAGAGACTATGTAATGGCGAAGACGATTCTGAAAGAGGCCACAAGCACAGTCGGAGAGAATGTGCAATAGTAGCACTTTAAGTGATACTTAGCATTTTCTTCCAAGTGAATCTGTTGATTATTGTACAGATATACTACAACTGCTCTACTACTGCTAGCGTTCAATAGTATAGAGCTTCCTAAAACTCTGTAGATACAACAGTGTTTGCATAAACACCATCTTCTATGAGGTGGCAATATCTTTAGGGAATCAATGTATTGTATGCTCAATGTTCATGTTGCTGACAATCTATGGGGAATTAAAAGAAAAGATAGGGCTCCAAGAAAGGCATAGTTTGAGGACTTTTTGGTCCTTTACTTGTTTGAGGAGAGGTTGTTGGATGCAGCATATACAGTATGGCCTGGTTGAATTGTTGCTTCCATGTTGTAAACTTGTAAACAGATAGGAAGAGTTTGATCATCGTCAAGACCAATTGTTTGTTGGTATTTTGGATGGACTGCTTGGTATTTGTACAATCATTGTAGTGGAATATATGTTCAACAAGCTTACACTAGGTTCATTTAAGAAATTTTTGTAATGACCAATCATGAGCACAGAAGATCATTGGCTCATTGTTGTTTAACAAATCTCATGCACCATCAGTAAAAACATATTATTTTCCCATTGAACTTGCTTTCTAGCAACCACTAGAGCTCCTCCATTTCCATGTCCATATCCAAAGACTTCTTCTCAAACAATATGTTTAACTCCAAAATGTTCCGAACCGCAACATGAAAATCAAATATCTGACTACTGCCACCATACACTCTTCTAAGTCTATCTGTTCTGAATCCTGTTTTATTAGAACCTTTCCAAAAATCCTAGCTCTCGCAATCTGACCCCTCTTCAATTTGATCCCTTTTCTAGATCTTGAAACATTTATTTCATTTTATGGGCAACACAATATCCATCAATCCATCACTATTTCTCCATGAAATCTCCCAACTCTGCTATTTTTCCTTCTTTATCCAGATCATGTCAGAGAGCTAGCTTCATGTTTGCTTCTGTTGCTTCCTGAGACGTTCCACCATCTTAAACAACCCTTTCCAGTTTCATGTATGGAGGGTTGTGACAGCTTTGCAGTGGATTCATACTTGTTGCTAGACCAAGGGTGAATTAAAATTTGAGATACTCTATATGATCCCTTTAGAAAGTTGGATCACAGTACCTCCCTACATTGCCAGAAAAATATAACTCATCTATGTGGGCTCTCCTACAATTGCACCCTCTACTCGGATAATAGGCAAATGTTGTGGTCACTGATAGAAGTGAAAGTTTTAGACACAACAGCAACAACATAAACCTTGAACCAAACAAAACATTGACACTTAACAATTTTTAATAGGCCTTCAACAGATGATGAAAATTCCAAGTCGCATTGCCCCAATAAAAGAACACTTTCAGCATAATGACATCGTTCTGTAAGCTTAAAAGAACAAGGGTTTTCTTCTATACGCCCATGCAAATCAAATTGAATATATCATTGATTCTTTTAATACATATGTATTCATGTGTGTTTGTATATTTATAGCAATTATAGAATGAATCATTCGAGATGGATGCCAATAATTCTGTAGTCAATGACTGCTATAAATACTTGACAGGAGCTTCAGCAATGTAGAAAAAGAGGTGCCCAAAATGATTGACATTATATCTATATTGTTATAATTCATGAGCATCTAATTTTAAGTATCAACGGTAACCTCCACAAAACATGTGATAGATGGCAAAAAGCTTTCAAGTAAAGATGACATGGACGAGGATTATAAGCGAAGCATGCATCCGAGAAGGGCATCAAGAGATGTCAATTGTTTCTAAACTCGAACTGTTTGGAATAAAAAAAAAATTGATTAGGCAGTAAGCAATAAAGAACGTTAAAAATGGAAATGAGGTATCCATTACTTAAGGAAAGATACACTGTACTCTGAAGTTGATGCACACCACCTAATTATCAAGAAATTCAATGCAAATTTATACATTTAAAATATTTTTATGTTTTATACTTATCCTTTGGAAATATGAAAGCTATAATAAATTTGATATTGCTATGTATGTATTTATCAATTATTATTCCAACTTTGCAAAAGGATAAAATAGCATTCACATTATCCCTTCTCATCAAACTGAAACTTGAACTCAAATAAAGTGGCCTAGGCCATGTACATAATACCCTTGGAACTGCAATGTAGAGAATCATTTCCATTCAAGAAGCATATTAATATATTGAGTAGGGAAAAATTATTTCCTCTCCTCATTCTTAATCTCTGTTCTCAAACATTTGCTTCAATGTAGCACCTAGGTTTTGAGGAAGAAATGATACTTTCCCAAAACCAAGAATAGAAGTTATGAAAATAAGATCTAATATCGACTTCAAAACCAAGCTTATTTTGCTAACATGTAACTCAAACTAATGAGGCAACACTGAAAATAGAAAAAATTGTATAATCATTAAACATGATAGAGAAAGGGAATCCGTTATGTCCTTGATGCTTTGAAACTTTTGTACACGGGATGCATAGGGTCAATCCTACAACCCATTTCCTCGAACATTTGGAGCTAAAGGCATTGAAGAAAGCAAGCATTAATGTTAGACCTATTTTATCTATAGTGATTGCATATCTTAATTTCAATCTCTAACACCAATGAGAAAGATATAAATTGTAAGAATAGATAAGACAGACCTGCTCCATGAAGCCCTTATTTGGACAGACTTTGGAACTCACCTCACGTAAAGAACTCAAGGCATCTGTAATAGTTATCACAAGGATATATCCATTAAAATAATATTCTACTCCAATATACATTCCCATTCAAAGAATACGTGCATAAAAAAAAAAGATGTGGACAAGTCTAAAGACTTAAAATAAAACATCATCTCAATCAAGGTTACATCCAATAGATGATCATCAGATTTAACTTGAAAGTTGAAGGAACAAGAGTAAAGGAAAATTTATTTATCAACATTCTTCGTTTTCAACAGATAAATAAGTCGTTTGTGAGCTTGGAATGCTGATTGAATGGTAGTATTAAAGTACACAAAAATAAATAATGCAAGAAAAAGTAGTGTATTGTTCAGAAGAAATCAATTTCCTTGTATGAATACACCAACATATAACGACCTACCATGTAACCTTGGAATTTTTCTATTCATCGATAGTCGCAGTTATTCTTGTCACACAGGCCCACCCACACACACACACATCCTCAAACCAAGCAGGTGACCAGTACATTCCAACACCCCCCTCCCCAATGGTCAAAAAGACCAAAAGCTTCCTAACAAGAGATGTAAGAGAAAAGTCCTTGTGGAGACAAGACAAGGCACATGTGCCCCAAGCATAATTCCTGTGCCATCTACTTGTACCTCCTACCAACAGCTCCATCATGCACATGCACCATACACCAACATCTCTCCTCTATGCCAACAATTATACAGCTTCACCATTTCCCTATACTGCACCATTCACTCCCAATCCAGCCATTACTCAACATACCACCTATTGAACCTTTAATCCATGATGACCTACGTTGAAGCATATGCATTCTCATTCCACTATCATCCTTGTCCCAACATTAACACCACCTCATGAGCGACACAAAAGCCAACATTTTGTTCCAGTGTCCCAACATTCATTTATCCTGTGGGGTCTAGGATCATAAACTATTGTCTATGTTCATTGTTAACTCGGTTGTGACCACTACTAGTGTCAACCTCCACTTGGGCACTTTATACATTACTTTCCAACCAAGCTCTATTACAAAGGTCAAGTTTCCTCTACAAAGCATATATACCCAGTGTTTCCAAATACCACAATTTATTTGTGTGGCTCCCGTTCATCCCATCTAACATAATTTTAGTATGACATGGACCAATTGACCCCTTTTTACAATATTTTGTGCAAACCCACCTAAAAACTAAAATGGGTACTTGAATCATTACAAATCAACCTAGCATAACTCCTACCACCTTAAACACTACATTGATATCAACCTTTATCATGTTTCAACAATTTAAAATGCATAGTTTGATATTCAACACTGAAGAAAAAAAAAATCATGTTAATCTACTAGGAAAACAATATTGGCCCCTATAGCATTGGTAAGCTTCTTCGTAAAACAATTAAACATGAACTTATATAGTCCCTTTACAAAAGAAAAACCAACTCTCCCTTACTTTATATATATATATATAATATATATATATATATATATTAGTGGACACCTAATCCTAAATGGGTTAGTGTGGAAGCTGAATGGACAAAAGGAGTCCAAGAGACCTTGGGATGTGAAACCCAACGGTCACATAATGTACTATAAATGTATATCTCTTGTTAATAAAATTAGTACTCTCATGATTTATCATTCATATTGTTCTCGCTCCCCATGTGTGTTTAACATGGTATCAGAGTAGGCGTATTCCTGCCCTGCATAATTATTTTTGAGCCATTTGTTTTATGGCCCTTATGTGTATGTGTAGATCATTTCATGAATATTTTCTCATGAATATTTCTTCAGCTCAATTTTAGCTGCCACCTGATTATACTGCTACTGGTGTCTGTTGTCCATAAAATTTGTTGCCCCTCTGTCTGACTGTTCAGTTCTCTGACTGTCATAAACGTTTCAAAAAGGGTGTTTTTGCACCTGCGCCTCCATTGATTATTCTGTGCTCAGATCTGAAATAATTTGCCTCTGCCTTATTCCAGCGCTGCCTCATAACGCATATGTCCATTCTCAGAAGTGTTGTACGTTAAATTTTTTCATGAATACCGTTGGTTCAGGACTGACAATGCTGAGTGGTGTATGATGAATCTCGTTGCTGAATGATGAGCCGTTTTGGTGAACGCCCAGAATCCGCTCCTGTTGAATGTGTTTGAATGCGTGTGATATGTATGGCTAAAGGCGGCTTATTTCTGGTATCGGAGCTCTGCTCTTCTTCAATTCATCCGATAAACCTGTGGATGGATATGTTCAATTAGGGTTGATTGAGTTACAGTGTTTTGCCCACGCTCTTACATAGTATTTTGTTATTTGATAATGGACATTGGTGTTTATCACAAAATGAATGTACTCTATTGAATGAATAAAAGGATTGGGTCTTTAAAGATAATGCACATGGGCCTGGAAGAGGCGGATTGAAGGTCCGATCTTATTTTCAGAAAGCGGTTTGGAGAATAAGACTGGAGGAAGTATTACATGTATTCTATGGATATCATCGACCGTGTGTTAATGAATTTTTGGTCCGTAAATTCTTCTGGAAAGTGACGATTGCAAAGGAGTTGTTTGTCAAGGCATTTATTTATCAAAAACATGTTAACAGTGCACTATAATTATGAATTGCACGTTTTTGGTGAACAGAGGCAATAAAATATTAGACCTCTTATGATAAATCCAAGAATTAATTGCAATCAGGAATTCGAGTAAAAGTCTGTTGCCATATATCGAAAGTTCACTCTGGATGCAGGCTGTGGGATCTTGTTATTATTTCCCCTAGCTGGTGAAGTTCTGGGCTGAGAGGCAGCGTATTTTGTGGCATAGAGTGAGTCCCTGAAGCGCACCCAAAGGGGACACTGTTTATCAGTTCAAGGCAGTGTTCAATAAGTTGTCGCAGACTTGAATCCGCAATACATTTCTTCATACATGTCCTTCAATCAAATATGAAATTATATATTTATGCAGTCATCGGGTTTCCTCTCATTGAAGCCACTCCTCATGTCCCGCCGTTGAGAGCTAAGATTGTTTTATTTTGAAATCGCAGCAAGCAAGATATCTCAGCGTGTTGTGGTAACACTAAGAGAAAAACTGGAAATGCAACCGTCATGTTGAATGGTGGTTCAAGCCATTGTCTCTCTTTGTTTTCAAGATACAGCTCTGCAAGTCGTTTTGTCATAGAGACATGTTGTTCGATTCAACTATAAAGTATGTGAGTTTATAGCTAGTCTGATCTGAGAAGTGAATAGTGTATCCCTCTATAAAGAAAATACATGGCAGAAAGAGAAAAACTGGAAATGCAACCGTCATGTTGAATGGTGGTTCAAGCCATTGTCTCTCTTTGTTTTCAAGATACAGCTCTGCAAGTCGTTTTGTCACAGAGACATGTTGTTCGATTCAACTGTAAAGTATGTGAGTTTATAGCTAGTCTGATCTGAGAAGTGAATAGTGTATCCCTCTATAAAGAAAATACACGGCAGCGGAGGATTCTTTTGTGGCTTTCCAAATTCATGATCTAGTTGTGAACCAGTGGATGATGGTAAGCGAGATCCAAACCCTAAAAGAGATGCAGCAAGCGTCCATCATATTTACATTTGTAGAACACATGTCCCAGTGCGACTCAGCAAGTCGAGAACCAAGAAGTCAATTATTTTGAGCCTAGTGTTGTTTTTTTTGGTTGAGAAAGAGGTGTATCTTCAATATAATCTAGTCGATTATGGCATTTCTTACACGAATTGAAGGGTTGCATAAAATGTTGCTAGTTGTATGAAGTACGTTGATCCTATCAATAGTCATTGTCTAAGATTAAGCCACGCATGTTAAGATTGTGCTCTCTGCTTTAGATGGGTGTTAGCATACGTGCATTTTGGAAGGTTGTTCAATTCCATAAAAGCACACAACTCCATTTTTATGCTCTAGATTCAATCTCTTAAGGGCTTTTCCACTGTGTTTCAAGCCATTTACATTTAACCTCTGAAAGTTGGGTGCTCTCGCGCAGGCCTCCTAAACCGCCCACAAGTATAAAGTCCCCGAGACAATTCAAAAAGTAACGCATTTTGCCTACTATGGTTACTTCATGTAAATAAAGTGCAAGAAATTGAAGTTGTCAGCAAGCCCATGCCTGAACGATGGCATCTGGCTCCAAGAAGGTAGTGTTGTAGATTGACAGAAATTAAAAACAAGGCACTGAAAATACCAGTTGCGCCTTATGGGCGAGGAAGGATTAGCTCCAGTTGAGGTTCTCATGAACAGGACATGAATTCAATTTTTAAACAGGTTGAGGTAGTATTTATTTGTCTTTACATGTACCATTTTGCATTGGGAATCTACCTTTTGAGTTTCTCTCCAACAGTTTAAGCTTACTATTTTTAGCCAAATTTTTAAGTGGTATATGTTGAAAGTTGATCTTAACGGTTGCTCCAAAGCCTACCATTAAGGCTTGATATTGTTTGTAGAAGAAGATATTGCATAATTTCTCACACTCTTTATTTGCCCACTGCTAAGAAAAATGGCTAAGCTTGAAAGAATATTAGAGTTATTGAGAACTCTAATCGTATCCACTGCTAACAGCACAATCATAATCAATAAAGACATTATTGCTGACATTCAAAAATGTATACAAAATGCACAAGAAAAGATAGAATTTTTGCAGCTTGAATCACAGCTACAGCAAGAAGAGCTACATCAAAATAGACATCATTCTGAACCTGTTTCTGTTCAGTACATTGAGACAACAACCCATCAGCAGCAAGTCAATAATGTTACAATGGGTTCAGATTTAGTACCCAATAAAGCAGCAGTTGTACATGCAGATGCAGAAACTCAGTCTGCACTTCCCAAGCCCATCATCAG
>APFE030142604.1:117108-127829 GCA_000404065.3 Pinus taeda
TTCCATGCCGTACGGTACGCCAAACGCGTTTCCATTTCGTTTCCGGGCAGAAACGCCCTCTGTACTTGCGTTTCCTACAACTTAGGTGCACTACTTTGGTATGTCTTTCATCACAATAGAGGCACTAAATTTTCATCCTCGTTATTCATCTATAGGAGATATCTTTTGCAACACCTGGATATTAGAAATCTGAAATGGGTGGGCATCCTTGTGTGTAGTAGTTGCAACCCCTTGTCTAAATGATAAGCACAAGAATCAATATGGATAGACTCAAAGAACAACACTTGTATCCATACCTCAAGTTGTGTAAAGGTTGTGAGTTCAAACATTATGGATGACATTTGAGCTTGATCTTAGAGTTCCGAAATTATTACTAGATGCATCGCTACCACTCACACTTGGACAAGGAGGCTTCAGGTCATGAGGACACTCATTACATGTGTAACTTAGCAAGATTATTGATGGAAGTAAAGTCCTTAGCCTAATATAGTGGTCTGGAATTGACCAAAGTCAAGGTCCAATGGGAGGTGCAAAATGCAAATGAAACTTATATTTATATGTATGCTAAGCACTGGGATGATTAGAGCATGGAGTCGACCTGTCCTTGCATGTTAAAACTAATGTAATTTGGATTGAAGCCAACCTCTCCTTGCATGTTAAAACTGATGTAATTTGGATTGGAGCCGACTTGTCCTTGCATGTTAAAACAAATGTAATTTGGAGTGGATCCAACCTTAAGTTGATGTGGTTGACCCTTTAAGGAGAGATATGGATATAAACTCGGTCTATATTTTTGTGGGCCTCGATTATGTTATGAACATCCATTGTGAGTAGTTTTGAATACAATAGAAGCCCATCATTTGAAGCTGTGGGGTTGGGCATCTGCCCCCGACCACCATTGAGGCCCTTATCCATGTTGAGGATACTTGGACAACACACTAAATGGTGACCTGGCAACATGTGCTCCTACCTTGAAGTTTTCTTAGCAAGTGTTAGATGGCTATTTGGAGATTCTTGGCGCTGAAGAATTGGTTGGTAGGCCATTGTACCTACATTTGGAGTTTCCCTGGAGATTGATGGATGACATATTTGGAGGTTGAAGAATGTTAATTTTAAGTATGTTCTATGATTAGAGCAATTTATTTCAATTTTCAAATTAGCTTAATATCTTTCCCATATTAGCAATCACAATATGGGACCCTCAGCTGCAACCAAATCATATTCTCATTCATATATATATATATATATTGGAGAATGTAACTAGGTTTGGTCTTCATTATTGTATTTGAGTCAAATATATTTGTAAAGAAAAAAGAGTTTTTATTATTATTAAATTGACTTGTTAAAGCATGGGTTTCATGCTTGGGTCAATTATAGGTCAAGCCTCCATTCTAGGCTTTAGGTTGTTGTTAAAGTCATTTATTGTTTGGTCAAAGACTCCATCAAGTCATCCTCTTCGGCAAAAGTCATCAACTCATCAAAGTCTTCAAGTCAGCCTCTTCTGGTCGGCCTCAAATAAAGTCAATATATATTCATGTCAGCCTTATACAGTGACACATCTATTCATATGGTCATGTCGGCTCATTTAGGATGGACATACCACTATATACAAGCCTGTGATCTTCGCATTACACCAACTCAGAACTCACATTTCAGAGAAGTTTTTGGTGATGAAGTTTCGGTGCTCATAACGACGTTTTCTGGTGTTACTACAATCTCGCTGCTATCTCAATGCTATTATATTTCGATGTCAAACGCATAGATGAAGTCTTATCACAGTGCCATAGTCTTGGTAAAGGATTTTGGTGCCATGTCATCACAAATCTCGATGTGGTGAAGACTATCATCATCAGCCTCATTATCATGTTATAATGTAAACCCACTCTGCATATATATGATGTAAATAATCTCAACAGATTTGTGTCATGTATGTAATTGCCTAGGTAAACCTACTTTTCTGCGACGATCTACATTCTGGGAAGTTTTTTGTCTCACCAATCCATTCTCGAATGGTCGGCAGAGTTTTCCTTCAATTTTACCCCAAAGCTGGAAAGGATTTTATCATAGGGATCTTAGGCGAGTCCTAGTGTTCTAAATCAAGTTTATGTAAAAGTGATTTGAGAATAATCCTAACTATTTGGTTAGGCTATTTTATTACAAATTGCTTGGTCTGTTGGATTATATTTGTGTCGCATAAATGAGTAGTCTGTGAGAGTATATTACAAAAGGGTTTTCCCCCTTGTGATGTTAAAAAATATGAAAATCATGATGTAAAATGTCTTGAAGGTTGGAAGAATAATTTATCCCCACATAAGTTAATTAATTAAATTTTCTGGCCAAAAATTAATTAAAATCCCTAAGCCAGAAATTTAATTAATTCTAGGTCCTAGGTAAATTTAAATTCTCCAAAGGCAAAATTCGTCGGTCCTTCAAAATTAAATTTTAAGAGGCCCAAGGAATAAGGTAAATTAATTATTTTGCTAAAATTTAAACCTTTGATCCGTGGGGGTTAAGTCAAAGTCGATTTTTTTGGGAAATTAACTCAAAAATTTAATTTTTTAGTTAATTAAAATGCATTTAATTGAAAAATTCGAATTTCCTCGAGGATTAAATATTTCAACAGATGAGATTAAAAGAAATTTTAATCTTCATCAACAGTCGAGATTGCTTTGACGAGGATCACTCGAACTAGTCGTTGGAGGATTTATCTTTAAATAGGAAGTCATTCATCAGCCAATTCATCCGACCTTTGAATCATGTGCTTAGCGAAAAGCTCGTGTAATATTTTTCCTGGATAATAAAGAAAGACTTTGGGATTAAATTTTGTTTGTGTTACTCTTCATGGAAATACTGTAAAATGTGTTGTTTCCATGCATAAATTTTTTTAAGCCATTGATGATAGCTTTTGAAGAGTGACTTGAGTACAGATACTTGCTCAGTTGTTGGGGTTTTAATGATAATTTAAATTTCGAATGTAATAGCAAGTATCTCTATTTGCCTGAATTTTATTATTATTTTATCGCTCTATTTTAATGGTTGGATTGAGCTTTGCAGGAAAATCTTGATTTTTAGATCCTCGAGCGTTAGGGGAAGTTTTCAATTGAACTAGCCAACTCTCGATCTATGTTTTCTAAAGAGCCCAGCCAAATTAGCTCTGGGCTTATCATAAGATTTTATGTGTAATATACGAAGGGTTTTGAGTTAAGCACCTTCTTTAAAATTTAAAAAAAAATATTTTTGTGTGGAAAATTGATAGTTCTGGCTATTGAGAGCCTTAGATTATCAGATCTGAGAGCAGAGTTGGACTCATACTCCTCAGATCTGATAGATCTACCATTCTTGTGAATAGATCTATAAATTATCTTTGGTTTTCTAACTTGGGTTTTTCTGGGTTTTAGTTTTTATCATTGTACCTTTCATTTCGTTGTTTTCTTGTTGTCATGCAGCTACAGATCTAAGGTGGAAATTTGTGTGGAGTCCAGATTTAGGCCCTGGAGGGTAAGATCTGGATCTTTGGGAGTTTATCAACATAATTTTCCAGAGATATTATTCAGACTTTTTTGCAGTCCAAGGGTTTAAAATTTTTTAAATCTAGAAATTTTCAAAGAGTTTCTGAGCTACCATTTCTTTGTTGATTGGCTCCTTCGGCTTGCTGCCTGGGTTTTTGGGTTTGCTGCAAAGTTCGATTTTTTTTTAAATCTCTTCATAGCTCCATTGCTGCAAATCTGTTGTTCCACATCCTCGAAATCCCATCAAAATCGCAACTCCTTTTATCCCTGCATCCAAGCTGCTCCATTATCTCTGCACTGTTCTCTCCATCGCTCCCCATCGAAACCCTCAGCTCCTCCACCTACCCAGCTAAACACTGCCTATCCTTCTTGCAACCCCACCTCTCTCTCTACATCGATCCTCCGCTCCCTTCCTTCACGTCCCTTACCCTTCTCTTATGCTCCTTCGTGCCCCTTTCCTCTCTAGCCGTCTTCTTCTCCCATCTGAGGCTTCTCCTTACTGTTGCAACTCCCCATCTCCACTGTCTGCAAACTCCACGACCATGCAAACCTTCAACGTTGCCCACAACTCCTCTCTGTCCACTTGCTGTGTAACCCTCCATCTCCATTCTCGCTGCTCCCTTCTTGCAAACCTGCAATCCATCGTTGCTCAAGCTCCTTCTGTCATCATCGAAGCCTGCTCGCTACCCATCCATGGCCTCCTCTACTATCTCCCTCGACCTATCATCGAGCTCCTTCTCCCACCGTCAAGCCTTTCCAAACCTGCACAGCATTCACAACTTCGATTTTTTCATTTATTTTGTGTTTCATTTGTGGTATGGTATGTATTAGGGTTAGGCTTCAAGCCTTTTTAGACTTTGTATTTTTTTTGCTTTGGTTACATTAGATTTGTTTTAATGCGATTTTCTTTTTTTATTTGTTTTATTTTTATTTTATTTTCATTTTTTAGTTTCATATGATTTTCTTTTGATATTTGTTCTGATTTCCTTTCTTTTATTTTTTATTTTGATTTTCATTTATTTTAGTGACTTTGGGATTGAGAATAAAATAAACTAAAAAGAGATTCACGCTTTCACATTTAATATTTTAATGTGGCCTATGGCACATTAAATTTTTTATTTTTTTTACCCTTTGATTCGTTTTACTTCCGTCACATTAAAAAAATTTGATTTCTTCATTTGCCTCATTCAACTAATTGCCTAAGGAATAATTAAATTGTTAAACTAAAGTTCCTTGGCGTCCTTTCGTGGTAGTTATTTCTCTATTGTCAGTAGTGATAAATGTTTTAAATCATATTGACTGTTGCAGAAAGGTAAATTTTGATAGATTATCCTGCATGCTAAAGTTTTGAGCATTTTACATTTAATTGTTCATAATCGTCACTTTGTCACATTTATAAATTGCTCTGGATAACTTGTTTTTTTATTTAGTCTATGCTTAATTGAGTATAAAAGCACTAGTCTATAATCATTTATATCTTGTGGTTGTGTCTTGGTCGTATTAGTGTTTGATCTATTCATCTTAGTTTAATCAAGATTCATTTACATTCGTCAAGTTGTTCATCTTTAAGCCTCCTAAAGTCTGTGTTCCACAGGTTATTCTCATTCATTCACCCCAGAGACTACCCCCCTTGACTTGTCTAGGAGAGAGTCTAAACGGAGAGAGTAAGGATTAGAGTGGCAACCCTTACTCTGAGCATTGTTGCAGCGCCTAGACACTTTGTGCGACAACATTTTTAGGCGTCGTTGCACAACATTTTTTTGGCGTCATTTTATTCTCAACGTTTCAAAGACATTTCCTCATCATTCTTCTCATTTCTCATCTCTCATTCAAGTTGACAAAGCCAACACTTCTTGGCGTTGCCATCGGGGACCAATTGTTTGGGCATTGGCTTTACAGTATTTCATATCATTTTCCTGGCGTCATTTCTTCTCTTCATTTCTCACCATCCTAACTCTTGTCATCTCTCATCTAATCCTCTCATCTTCACTTTTTGCACCTGGACATTTTGGTTGGTTTCATGTTTGGGTGGAGCCTCCACTTATTCATTCATTTAATCCCAGACAAGGAGCCCTCCTTGAATATCCATCTGCCTCCATCCATTAACTTTCCAATTTCGCCTTAGGAAACTTTGTGACATATTCATGCTCAAGTGGCGACTCAACTTCTTCCATTCTGTACAAGAATTTATGCTAGAAGCCCGCTTCTTGTAGATGTTTTCATTTTCTTGAGCATAGATCACTCTCTCTGATATCCATTTGGCCCATCTTTTTCTCGTTAATCAAATCATCATGGATTATGACTTGTTTTCTCCTTGTGATTTTACTAATATTCAGGGAGCTCTGCATGGTTATCCTTCTTTTTTTGGTGACACCATTGATGTATTTCCTCCTTTTCAAAGTGACAATGCCTTTACTGCCAAAACTCACCTTTAGAATGTCAGTCTCTGTATAACCAAGTGTCCCCCATATTCCAAATATGAGGATGTGAAGATGAAGATTTTCATTCTTACCTTATCTGGAGATGCTTTTGATTGGTATGTTAATTTCCCTACTAACACTTTTGATTCTCTACAATCAATCATTGATGCCTTTGAAGATAAAGATGGAGATAAAGACAAAGTCAAAGAAAAATTTGAAGTAAAGAAAACTATAGAAGTTGAAAATGATTTCAAGGAGTTAATTCAAATGGTTAAAGACATACAGTTAAATCAGGCTCAAGTAAGCAAGAATGCAGAAGTTAATCAGGCTCAACTTATTAATGATATGGAACTTAATCAAGCAACATTAACAGTTGATCATGCCAGGGAAATTAATTCTATGCAAAGCAAGTTATTAGACGATCATGGAATTTAATCATTAAAATCAAGTCACTGCCATGGAAGCAAGTTATCAAGAAGAAATAAGTTCGATTCAGAACAGATTGTCAACTATGGATGAAGAAATGATCGTCATGAGATTCGATTATAATAATCAATTAGCTACCATGCAAGCAAATCATAAGAAAGCAATAAACTACATGAAAACTGCTTCGTGGGCATGAAAGCAAAGAATGGTAAAATTATAAAGGACATGGAAGCTGGTCAAATATGTCTTCAGAATAGGTTATTGACCATGGAGGAAAATCGTGCCAAGGAAGTCAGTGTTATGAAGGTGGAACACTCTAACCAAATGGATGCCATAACAATGGAAAAGATACAAGTAGAGAAATTTCAGCATCAATCAGAGGATGAAAGAAACAAGGAAATGTCAAGGGATCATAAGCCTCCATGTCTGCTGCAGCAAGCTCCATCTTATTATGAGGAGGTCATTTGTTCCATTGAAAAGTGGCTAATTGAAAGTGACCCGAATAAAATGGAAATTAATAAGAATCAGGTTGATGCTCACATGGTTGATCCACCAATCATAACAGATCAGGTTCATAAAGAAGCACAAGTCACAGAGTCTTGAACATTCCAAATTTTCCATACGAGCGTTTTTCGGATAAGAAAGGAAGTTATATGTCGACTGCATCATCATCAACATCACAACCTGCCACAAAGAAAAAGCACAACAGAAAGAGAATGAGAAAGCGGTTTGATCCATCTGATGGCTGCGTGTAGCTTGAATTTCGGATAGGAAAAAGTCCTACCATGTACAAGATTGGACATGGCACATCTGAAAAACAGCCAACAGATTTGCCCGAAAGCTGGTAAATGCTCAACATGCACTACATTGAATGCATCTAATGCCATGGGGCATCCTTTGTATTGTATTCCTAACCCTACACCCTTTTATTTCAGTATTTTATTTTGTAGGTAGATGTTTTTCATGTTATTAGGATAGTTAATAAATGAAGAGATTATATCTTTCCTGTGCGCAACGTCATATGATGATTTTTGGATGGACGTTACTCATGTTATATTGTGTACTGCATGGATGCAGATTGTGGATGCTCACATTCCTCCGGTGCAGCAACGTGTCTACTACATGTCAACAAATTATAGCAATACACCCCCTTTTTCGCAAAAGGGATAGCGCATGATCGATGTGTCTATGTCGTTCAACTATCATCATCAGCGTGATTATCATGTTATAATGTAAACCCACTCTACATATATATGATGTAAAAATTCTCAGCAGATCTGTGTCATGTATGTAATTGCCTAGGTAAACCTACTTTTTTGGTGACAATCTACATTTTGTGAGGTTTTTTGTCTCACCGATCCATTCTCAAATGGTCGGCAGAGTTTTCCTTCAATCTTACCCCAAAGCTGAGGATTTCGTCACTGGGATCTTAGGGGAGTCCTAATGTTCTAGATCGAGGGTATATAAAAGTGGTTTGGGAAAAATCCTAACTATTTGGTTAGGTTATTTTATTACAAATTGATTGGTCTGTTAGATTATATTTGTGTTCCAGAAATGGGTAGTCTGTAAAGGTATATTACAAACGGGTTTTCCCCCTTGTAAAAAAATATGAAAATCATGATGTCAAATGTCTTGAGGGTTGGAAAAATAATTTATCCCGTCATAGGTTAATTAATTAAATTTTTTGGCAAAAAATTAATTAAAATCCTAAGCCAGAAATTTAATTAATTCTAGGTCCTAGGTAAATTTAAATTCTCCAGAGACAAAATCCATCAGTCCTTAAAAAATAAATTTTAAGAGGCCTAGGGACTAAGGTAAATTAATTATTTTCCTAAATTTTAAACCTTTGATCACTTGAGTTAAGTTAAAGTCAAATTTTTTGGGAAATTAACTCAAAAATTTAATGTTTGAGATAATTAAAATGCATTTAATTGAAAAATTCGAATTTCCTCAAGGATTAAGTATTTCGACGGATGAAATTAAAAGAAATTTTAATCTTCATCAATAGTCAAAATTGCTTTGACGAGGATCACTCGAACTAGCCGTTAAGAGGATTTATCTTTAAATAGGAAGTCATTTGTCAGTCAATTCATCCAAGCTTTGAGTCGTGTGTTTAGCAAAAAGCTCTCATGTAATATTTTTCCTGTATAATAAAGAAAGACCTTGGGGTTAAATTTTGTTGGTGTTACTCTTCATGGAAATACTATAAGATGTGTTTCTTTCATGCATAAAATTTTTTTAGCCATTGATGATAGCTTCTGAAGAGTGATTTGAGTACAGGTATCTTGCTCACTCGTTGGGGTGTAAATGATAATTTAAATTTTGAATGTAATAGCAAGTATCTCTATTTGTCTGAATTTTATTATCATTTTCTCGTTCTATTTTAATGGTTACATTGAGTTTTGCAAGAAAATCTTGATTTTTAGATCCTCGAGCATTAGGGGAAGTTCTCAGTGGAACTAGCCAACTCCCGATATGTGTTTTCTGAAGAGCCCAACCAAAGTAGCTCAGGGCATATCATAAGATTTTATGTGGGATATACAAAGGGTTTTGAGTTCAGCACCTCCTTTAAAATTTTAAAAATTTAATTTTTGTGTGGGAATTGTTAGATCTAGTTGTTGAAAGCCTTAGATTATCAGATATGGGAGCGGAGTTGGACTCATACTCAGATCTGATAGATCTACCATTCTTGTGCATAGATCTGTAAATTATTTTTGGTTTTCTGACTTGGGTTTTTCTGGATTTTAGTTTTTTATCATCGTACATATCATTTGGGTGTTTTCTTGTTGTCGTGCAGCTGCAAATCTAAGGTGAAAATTTGTGAGGAGTCCGGATCTAGGCCCTGGAGGGTAAGATCTGGATCTCTGGGAGTTTATCAACATCATTTTCCAAGGATATTATTCACACTTTTTTGCAGTCCAAGGGTTTGAAATTTTTTTATCTGGAAATTTTAAAAGAGTTTCTGGGCTACCATTTCTTTGCTGATTAGTTTCTTTGGTTTGTTGCCTGGGCTTTTGGGTTTGCTACAAAGTTCAAAAAAAAAAATTTAAATCTCTTCACAGCTCCATTATGCAAATATGTTGTTCCTCATCCTCGAAATCCCATCAAAATCACAGCTCCTTTTATCCCTGCGTCCAAGCTGCTCCATTATCTCTGCACTGTTCTCTCCATCGCTCCCCATCAAAACCCTCAGCTCCTCCGCCTACCCAGCTAAACGTTGCCTTATCTGTCTCGCAGCCCCACCTCTCTCTCTACATCAATCCGCAACTCTGTTCCTTCACATCCCTTACCTTCTCCTCTGCTCCTTTGCCCCTTTCCTATCTGGCAATCTTCTTCTCCCATCTGAGGCTTCTCCTTACTGTTGCAACTCCCCATCTCTGCTGTCTACATACTCCACAACCATGCAAACCTTCAACATTCCCTGCAGCTCCTCTCTATCCACTTGCTGTGTAACCCTCCATCTTTATTCTCGCTTCTCCCTTCCTGCAAACCTGCAATCCATCGCTGCCCAAGCTCCTTTTGCCACCGTCGAAGCCTACTCGCTACCCATTCGCGGCCTCCTTTGCTATCTCCCTCAACCTCCCATCAAGCTCCTTTTGTCGCCGTCCAAACCTGCACGACATTCACAACTTTGATTTTTTCTTTTATTTTGTGTTTCATTTGTGGTATAGTATGTATGAGGGTTAGGCTTCAAGCCTTTTTCGACTTTGTATTTTTTTTGCTTTGGTTACATTAGATTTGTTTTAATGCGATTTTCTTTTTTTTTTTATTTGTTTTATTTTTATTTGATTTTCATTTTTTAGTTTCTTATGATTTTCTTTTCATATTTGTTTCGATTTCCTTTCCTTTATTTTTTATTTTGATTTTCATTTTAAAAACATTAAGAAACAAAAAGATTTCTAAAATTTTAAAAATCTAAAAGAATTTAAAAATTTAGTGACTTTAGTATTGAGAATAAAATAAACTAAAAAGGGATTTGCGCTTTCATATTTAATATTTTAATGTGGCCTATGGCCCATTAAAATTTTAATTTTTTGTACCCTTTGATTCATTTTACTTCTGTCACATTAAAAGATTTTGATTTCTTCATTTACCTCGTTCAACTAATTGCCTAAGGAATAATTAAATTGTTAAACTAAAGTTCCTTAGCATCCTTTCGTGGTAGTTATTTCTCTATTGTCAGGGGCGATAAATGTTTTAAATCATATTGACTGTTGGAGAAAGATAAATTTTGCTAGATTACCCTACATGCTAAAGTTTTGAGCATTTTACATTTAATTGTTCATGATCGTCGCTTTGTCACATTTATTAATTGTTGTTATGAACTAAAAAAGGTCATAACAAATTAAATAAAATATTAAATTAT
>APFE030142604.1:144839-171548 GCA_000404065.3 Pinus taeda
GTTTGCTTGCTGAAAAAATTATTTTGCTGAAATTTTTTGCTGTAAAAAGACATTTTTTCAGAAATAAAGAAGAGCTCTCAAACTGGTTTTCCCCAAGAGTTGTAGGGGGTTTTTCCAGGGTCACGTTGACCAAAAATATCAGTGTTTTAATGTGTTTTAATGGCTGTTTATTACTGCTGATTTTTATTTCTGCAATTTCCAGCATTCTGTAAAATTTCCAGAATTTGTGTTTTCAGCAAATTTATTTTTTTCAGCTTGTTGAATGTATGGTTATGGGAAAGGGCATTTAACTACATGGAAGAAATAAGGAGAAACTGAAAACCGGGGTGGGAAAACAGAAATTTTAACAGTATCACCTTGATCATCCATTTGATTACCTTTCGCAGGGCTTTGTGACTGATTATAATATTTTTCATTTATTAGGTCAGTCTGAATAGTCAAGGAGACAACTATAATCCTTCTCATAGGCACACATCATCATGTAGAGTTGCTTTTGTGTTGACCCATGAAACCTGAGCATGAATTTCTTATCCATGTTTTCCAATAAATCTTCATAAAACTCAACATATTTGTCCTCAGTTTTTTGCAGTTCTTGAACGTCTTGATCATTGAGTTTTGCAAATGTCGTATCAAGCTTAATCTATTTTTGACAATAGTCCATTTTTCATGATTTTGCATATTGATATTCAAATGGAGTCACTAGGGTGAATTAGACTGCCTTGATAGATGCTTGCTTCACTCTACAAGCATTAACTTTGAAGTTCAATGAAGAACTAGGACTTTGTTCTTCCAATGGAGTCGCCAATAATGTTATGTGAATATGTCGTATAGGGAACAAAACACGTCTTGTGTCCCCAGCAACGGTGCCAAAAATGTTACCGCTCAAACTAGCACAAGTCCTAAGAGGGGTTCCTATAGAGCAACTAATAAGTCGAGCCTCGAGCGCAATAATGGAGCGATAGCCCACTGTCATCTTAGCTAAGGCTCCCTACTTTTTACGGACTTTCACCGATGGGAGGAGACCCAGTATAAGGGGAATCACTAGATGAGTATGTCAATGAAAGGATAAAGAGTGATTCCTAGGCCTATTTGCAAGAGGGACTCAACAAATGGATTTCTTGCTTTAGAAGCAAGGTGATGGGCTCTCAAGGAAGGGCTATGAAGGCCTTCGAGGATAGGGTTTAAGAGTATGCTTTGTCAAGGTAGCCCCTAATCTCAAAAGCGCTTCTGGATGCTTGGCTTCTAAGTGATCTTTGTGGAATTGGAGTTAACAAGTTGCGGGACAACAAAGGGCCAAGTGGTCCCAAAATTAGGTCAAGGATATGGAGTTGATCAACTAAGGATGTACTTGACCTAATTAGGTAAGGGAAGAGGATCAAAGAAAATATCTTATTTTGATGATCTGATGTTATGATCCCAATGAGGTCACTAGCCAATGGGAAACGAAGGGAAAGAATCGATCTTCGAGTTAGGGCTTGAAATATCTCAAGATCCCACCGTCAAAATCTCGTGAAATTTGGAGGGCTTATTGAGGACACACCAGCGTAGTTGTGCGCAAGAGATCGAATTCTTTTGATGGATGAATAGTGATGCCCAAAGTGACCTATGGAGACTAGACCTAGAAAAAGAAGGGAAGGTGAGAGGAATTTTCTTTGAAAATGATCACCTTATGGAAAGATCGGTGCCTAATCCTTTGGGGAATATGGAGTCAATATGAAATTTGTGATTTAGAAGAGCTTCACCCAATCAAGGATCCTCCTAGACACTTTGTGTGGCAATAAAGACTCGAGAGCAACTGCTAGGAGAGTTTATGCTTCAATGTGCAATAATCGATAACTTATCAAAATATATTCAATAGAAACAATATCTAGTAACATTCACCGCTTTACACATGATACATAAGATGATGCAACACTATAGAGACTAAATTTCCACAATTTTGCATAAGAAAAGCAGTATATTTCAGATCTAGTATAGCGAAAATCCCAACAACATGAATGTCATAAAGTAAATAAGAAGAATAAGCATGAAAAGAGTATTTACATGTGCAAAAAGAGTATATCCAATCATCATATTATGCCAATGACGAAGCTCCAAGACAAGGGAGAGATATCCAGACATAAAAATTCATCCATTACATCCAAATTCGTCCTCCAAAAAGAATAGCGAAAATATCACAAGAGAGAGACCCAATCCAAAGTGATGATGATCAAAATGAATCATCTCACTTCTATTTATACACTCTAATGAATTCAATTTAGCTAAATTGGCCTAATTGGGCCCCTAAAATAACATAATGTGCATAATAACAATACTTTTGGTGACAAGCCCACCAAATAACTCAATAATGTAAAGATAAGCCTCTCGAAAAGGTCGAATGATCAACAAAGTGAGTCGTTGGGCCTTTGAGGAGGCCTAATGAAGTCCAAGGGGTGCCATGATGTAGAAATGGACTCCAAACATAGTGGACAAGGGGTTGGCCCCTTGTTTTCCAAGCAAGAACATGGGGTGTTCCCAAGTGGGTGCGGGGGCACAAGGACATCCTCATGGGTCTCCAAGTGGATCGGAAATGCTTGTAGACCATTTGTAAGGGATAGGATGGTGATGTAAGTGCTCCCTCTGCAGCGAAAGACATCCTCTAAACCCTAGAACATTTGCCAAGTGTATGGTGCAAGTGTGGAGTCGACTGGGCATGGTGGACTAAGTGCATCATCCGCATCCCAAAGGTGGAACATGAGCAATCATTGAATGTTGTTGGAGATCCATGAAGTACTATCTGCTATGGTGGAGGCCCATGGCTCTCAACACTCACCCTACAACCGTCAATATAGCCCTCTAGAGAGCTAAAACCCCATATAGGGAGACCAAGCCCCAAATAAAGAACCACTTGCAATCTTACATATGATCCAATGTGTCCCCTTGCCCTCCAATACAATGAATCATTAGAATAATCAAGTAATAAAGCTTACAAATCACGATATCAATGGTGCACTTCATGGTGGCATGCCCTTCCATAGTGGGCTTTGGCATGTACAAGTGTCTCCAAGCTCAATAAGGGGTTAACCAAGGACCCTATTAGGTGGTTTCAACTTTCAACCTTTAATGGGCGGGGACATGTCCATGGTACATCCCTCAAGTAGTAGGTGGAAAATGATATAGTAATGGAATGGAGTGGAGACCAGGGAAATCAACCAAACCACATGTGAAGGTGCAAGGGTAGCTATAATAAGGGAAACCCACACCTGGGTATATAAGTGTAGGCGAGAGAAAATCGTGATACATGAGTTACCCCATCCCTTATTTTTCCACCCTCCTTCATATGCCTTTTGCCTTTAATT
The DNA here is from genome assembly GCA_000404065.3 of Pinus taeda. NCBI lineage: Eukaryota > Viridiplantae > Streptophyta > Pinopsida > Pinales > Pinaceae > Pinus > Pinus taeda. Next base: position 148,178 of record APFE030142604.1, read on the forward strand.
GATTTTTCTTCATAACAGCTCGAGGCTCCAAGCAATGGAGAGCATGATGTGTAATATGTAGCAGTGGATACCCCCTTGAGGTGGGGCAGTTCATCGCCCACCAAGGGTTGGGACAATCATGGGTTCCTTAATGATCGAGAGGGCTCATCTAAGGCCTATAGGAACTAGGGTGATGGCCATGGGTAAGGGGTAGAGCTCATGTTTGGCCTTTTCCCACATGTTAAATTTATGTGTCCTTGCCATCTTTTGCATTTTGTGGTACATTTCCTGTTGAGAGTGGCCAAATGATGCTTTTTATTTTCTTTTTAGCTGCATCAACCTCTGGGGCATCGTTCCATGCCTGACCCAATGTGTGGATAAGGGGACGAAGAGGCTAACCCTATGTGGACCCAGTGGACACATGTGGACTCGGATGGGAAGAAAGATGAATAGGGCTAAAATGAATGGAATGATAGAAATGTAGGTGGTATCAGGAGCGGGACCAGGCAACCAAAATCGAGATTTCCCATGTAGGGCCAACCCTAAAGCTAATGGTCAGTAAAGGAGATCCCACAGGACTAGGCTTCAAGGGTAACCACAAAATCAGGCAATGGAAACAAGAATACAAACTTAACCCACTCTTTCTGCTAAATCCCCCCACCAATCCATGCCCAAAAGTGCCCATGACAAGTAAGAAAAATTACTCAACTATACCAATGAAAAGCCATACCTTTGGGGTCAGGAGGCCCACCTTCAAACATACAATCATGACAAGTGGTTGAAGGACCACATGGTTGGCTCAGGTGGCAGAGAAAATGGCACATAGATCTATCTAGGGGTTGCAATGGGCTGCTGGTTGCTGACTAAGGACCATCTAGAGAAAAAATTTCTCTTATGCATACTACCCACAAGTGGTGGGTAAGAAGGCCAATGATGACAGTCCACATTTCTTTGGCTTTCTTCTTTCTAGTCAAGTGAGGGATAAGGTGGTTTTTGACTCCTAGGATAATACTTCTTACCTTGGCATCCATCTTATAATGTTGAGCCAACTGTTGAGGATCTATTGGTGTGGCTAGGACGTTATCAACAAATTCCAAAACCCCTTGTTCCTCTAACACCACTACTATCCTTTCATGCCACAAACAAAAAGTTGGACGCACTGTCCAATCTGTCTTCAAATCTGAGACCCTGATATGCCATACTACCAAATTATACTGCTAAATATAAATTGCACAGGTAGAATCAATGTACACTGCTCATAACCCTAATGGCCAAATCAATATGATAACTTGCTCCCTCTGAATCGCAGAATCTCCTCTTGAAGATAAAATTTGTGTTTGGTCTTTGATCACAAACTGAGCTCTGATACCATGTTAGATTTCCTTAAACCCCAATAAACTGATTCGCAATTTTCTAAGTGTAAAAAACCCAGAAACACAAGTAGTTCATGTTTTGGAAACTTAAATCACAAATAAATTGAGTTTTCTAACTTAACATGCACAGTAGAAAATAAATCAAAAGACAAACACATCAACACATAGAACACAAGATATACCAAGGAAACCCCAACTCCGAGGAAAACCTGTAATAGTGTTTGTCTTTATTATTTTGTTCCGCAAAGGATTTTTCTTCTGAGAATTACAAGGGAGAAACTTCCCTTTTATCACAAGAACAACTAAACAATCCTCCAAGATGAATCGACCCCCTCCTTGAGCACTGATCTGCAAAATCCTACACAAATTAGAGAAAATGTGTACACGCTCTCATGCTCGCACGTGCAAATGCTATGACTGCTTTGGGGCCAAAAGACCTCGACCCTCACTTGATTTCTTCTTTGATCTTGTATCATTGCGATCTGTCGAAACCGCCGCCTCTTCCTTCGTTGATCTGACACACACTACTTGTGCTCCATTGACTTGCCATTAACTCACTCCATCTTGTCTTATAATTTTGATCTCAACACTACTCTCCCTCTCAATGGCTGAGACTAAATCATGATCAATCGCTGAGATTAAATCATAAGATAAATTAGGATTTTTTTATTTTTCCCAAGTCTAACTTTAGGAAATAGTTAAATAAATTAATATTCTGCTGAAGTGGTAGTCCTCTGGATTATTCTGCTAGTCTTAGCACTTAGACAAGCATAACCCTTACTTCTCTAGTCCAATCAACATAAAGAGTAAGTTTGGAGATAACAAGCCCCTTAATGATAGAAGCCCCCTTACAAAAACAATTGATGCGAACACAAATTAAAAAGGATAGATTGAAAATATATTATATATTACGAAACAATTAAATACCTATAGCCCCTTAAAAAACACATTTACCAAGGGGAAGGATGGCGAGAGCTTAGGGCATTAGGGTTTCTTACGCAAACTGCGTTTTTGGTTTCCAGTCAAGTGTGGTAGGCAGTGGTGCAGCTAAGACAAGCATGTGATGGTCGTCATCGATCCAAGAAGAAGAGATCAGTATCACTCTTAGGCCACTACAATTCTCCAACGATCTTAGAAGGAAGGGTGGAGGGATCTAAGACGCAGGCCGAAGGGTGTTTATCTGATCCATTTTCTATACTTTATGTAAGTAATCTGAAGGACTTTCTTTCATTTTTAGAGCTATGGCCTGTTTTTGTTCCAAAACAGTCTGGATTTGGCCCACTTCTCTGGTTTTCTTGGGCAACTAGACCAGATCCCAGCTTACACAATCTGGGCAGTACCCAAAACAATGCAGATCTATTATGAAAAACCCTCTGTCATAAAACATCTAGGTTTGGTGAAGGGTTCAAAGAGTTGAAATTGGGGGAGGACTTTCAGATCTTTCTTAAAACCCTTAATGGGAAGTCCTCCCTTTTTTGGGTCTCAGGTCTAGGATAATGTGGTGGATCTCAAGCAAGCGATAAAGACCAGGTTGGGATTTCCTGTAGATATTCAGCGTCTCCTTTATCAAGGGAAGCAGTTCCAGGATCTTTTTCAGCTGCAGAATTACAACATTTCAAGAAACTCCGTCATTATCTTAAACTTAAGGTTGTGAGGGGGTGCTCTGGGATCCAAGAACCCATGAGGTTCAGCTTCCTACAAGGATGCGGTGAGGGGTAAATGTTCTAATCCACTAAAGCCGCCACAGTACATCCCAGGACCTTACATTGTTGAACAACAACAATAAGTGCCTGCCATGGAGGTAAATCCAACATAGGTAAATCAACTTTTGTTTGTTTCTAACTGTTAAAGAAATTTCAATCTTTGTCTATATTTCAATTTTGTATTGTAATAATTCACTAATTATCATATATATATTATATAAAATATAATAATTATAACCTCCAGTGTCCTATTTGTGGGGTTGCCATGTCCTGCATCGGACACTTGTATTTCCATGTCCTTTGTTTCTTGTGTCATCATGCCTAGTGACTTAGATTGTTATTGACGTATACAAGGTGTTAATTTTCAAATTATTGCGATAATACTAAAATTATTGTGATAATTTCAAAACCTCAAATTATTGTGATATACACAGGCAATAATATCACCATGTCTGGTTTGGTGGTAGTATCAATAGGGTCCTCTATGTCCTGTTTCTAGGGTCATCGTGTCCCATGTCAAACATTTGTATTTCCATGTCCTGTATAATCGTGCCAATGAACTAGGTTGATATTGATGTATAAAGGATGTTAATTTGCAAATTATTGCAATAATTACAGAAATTATTGTGATAATTTCAAAACCTCAAATTATCGAGAGATATACAGGTGATAATATCACCATGTTTGGTATGGTGATATTATCGTAGTAACATTGGCTAGGAGTCTTGACGAGTAATTGAGTGAAGAAACAAAATAAAGTTATATACGATTTTGTTAAGGGTAGGGCATGTTAAAAAATAAACAAATGATGTTCATTCTCAACTACCTTTATATCATAAATTTGGAAAATTCATTGATTCTTCGAGTGAATACCAATGGAAAAGAAAATCATGGAAAACAGACAAATAGGACCACTTCCTTGATTCTCCACTTCTGAGTCCTTGATTGGACATCTATCAGGGTTCAACTTTCAGTTTTGACTTTGATGTATCATTTTTTATTTGGCATCCACTACACCATATATATTAGTGCTTTCTCCATATTTAAGTGCCAATGTGTTTATATGATGTTGTTGTTGCTTTATCTGTTTAAAATCTTGAAAATTTTGAATATATTTTGCTTTTTTTAATGGTTGCCACAGTTTGCCAATTTTTGCCAATTTTTCACCAATGTTTCTGAGAATAGGTTTTCCAGATCCTCGCCGATATTTTTCTGGTGTTGATGTTATTGACATTCATAAATTCACTGTGTACAACAACCTGCAAAATAAATACATCGCAATTTCATATGCTTCTCCAATGCTTATAGATTGCTTCTTCCAACTGTCTTGAAATAACTAGCTTTTGTTCTTCCAACTCTCTCGCAATAGCTTGTTTGATAATCCATCAAACACACTACCAAAGGACTTAAAAGTAATTTCAGCATCTCAAAAACATGTTCAGACAATAGAGGTAGACGTTTTAACATAATAATTATCATGTCTTCCTCACCCACCTCTCTACTTAAAGCATGTCACAAGTCATGAACATCCTTCAATTTCAGTAAGTGATCTGAAATAGAATCACTTTCTTTAATTTTCATTAAAAGCAACAAATTTTTGAGGTAAAATGCCGTAACTTGTCTGAAGTTTCATGCAATTCCATTAACCTTCTCCACATTGTGCACGTGTCTATCTAACAACCATCTGATCACTAACATTAAGCTTTATTATCACCCCACTAATTCTGGAATAAACTCTTGTTGCTCCTCATCTACTTGATCTCTTACCAGTTTGCCCATCACCACTCCTAGCAATCGCATGTACTCAAAAATTGTAATCATATGCTGCTTCCATATGTTATAGTTATGCCCATTAAACTTTAAGGATTCTGAGAGAATAATATAACGAAGGCTTGCCATTGTAAGTTTTCACCACCAAGAACCAATACATTAAAAATAAAAATAAAATTGTTTTTCAAACACCAACCTTGTAATACAAAAGGACAAATATTTTATCTTACCTCCTTATCCGACTCTGTAAACTTATCCAGTCTTTTCCCATTACTACGTGCTTAATTTACACACTACCTATGGTAGTTCCTGTCCAACCTTTTCACACTGCCACATACTCAATTTGCACAATATCTGTGTCAATTCAATCATGTGAATGTACATATTGTTGCAAACTCAAAACCTCCAAGCTTCATGCTTCCACAGACCGTTGTCCACATTGCAAGATCTCACACAGAAAATAAAAAAACCCACTCTAAATACTAGAGTTATGATTTATCTATGAACGTACTACTAGAATATGTATGAATGTTGTCTAGAGGCCGCACCTTTGGATGTACATAGCCTAATTAAGACCACTTCTGTTGTTCATATACATCATGTTATTTTATTGTGGGGTGAGTCACAACTCTATGTAATGCACACCTAACCCCTAATAGATTAATGATAATGAACAATAGTTAATTATAAATAGACATTTTCTCCTAAGTCCTAACAGAGACTGTGTAAACAAGATAATGGGTATGAGCAGGACATATATCATCTTGAATTGCAACTTGACAACTAGTGAAGAGAATAATGGATTGTTGGAAATATGAAATGCAAGAAAGTGATAAAAGGTGTCCAATAGGCTGCACAGATCTCACAAATATATTTGGAAGTCAATGAGATACAGTTTTAACATGGTAGAAAACATGATGCCCTGAAAATAGAGTAAACTTAAGTTTCCACGAGGTAAGAAGTTACATAATGAAATCTTCAGATTCAGATGTCTAAAACTGTCGATGAACACACTGTTTTAAAACCCAAAACTAAAGGAACAGACTAACAATTAGACAAAATGGCAGCAAATAGTAAGTTAGCTGTGAAGAATTCAAATATAATGGTTGTCTAAAGTTCCAATCCACAACCATATTGACTTAGACATCAATAAAGAAAATAAAAATTTCAAAACCAACAACCAAAATAATCTAAAGCAAAGGAAACAAACACCAGACCACCACAGCCACTACAATTATTTCACTAATTCTATTTGTTTATACTGCTTCATTCATGGCAGGAAAAAAAAAGCAGATTTAATAAGAGACAGGCTCCATATATTTGCACACCTCTGATTATTGAAAACCACGACTTAATCTCAGGCCTCGAAAACAGGTATACCAACAAATGTGCATACAAAGGCACACATGCCAAGTGAATTGCACGAAGCCCTTCAAATATAAAATTCATGCATATGCATAAAAAGGACAAGAATTGACAGGATTAAAAACCTTTGACAGAGAGACTCTCGATCTTCATCAAATATGCCACGATCACTGATGCACTGCATCCACAATGAAAAGCATTAGATCCAATCACCTCTTAACACCAAGATGAAGCCACCAGTGACCCCTGTCAAGCTTTCTACAAAATATGCATCGACTATCAAACAAATGCATTAACAACAGTACGAGATATACATGATCAACATCCATTGTACGGAAAAAGTATACAATCCCCAAACAAGAGGGGAAAAGCCAGTTCAAGTCAAACTGTGGAAAAGCCAAAAAAGATGATTGAGGCTGGTTGAAAGATAATAAATTTTGATCCAATATAGGGAACCTTTATGTCTGAGGATTTAGGTGACCAACATAATTTAAAATATGGAACCGGATTACTATCTAAACATCATCTTATCATCTTACTGAACATGAAAATTAGAAGAAAAATAGAAAAGTATCTGCCCAGTCCACATGCATAGTCGATCACTTCTCAAGATTCTGGTCTCAATTTTGTTAATTTGGCAGCTCAGGGACAGATTCCCTCCTTTGAACAGCTTTCCTCATTCAAAGAAGACCCTGTTTTCCCTTGGAAAAAATTAATTTGGTCAAGGAAAAATTTATTTTTAATGTGAAAACCCAAAAGTGCACAAAAGTTCAGGTCAGATTTAAAGACATATTGGGTCTCCTCCAACACCTATAAATACAGTGCATTAGCACCTCATTTGGACACACATCACACACATTCATTTCTTCTTCTCTTGGAGGTTCGTACATCTGAAAAATTGCAGGTCTCTTTCACGCGTGTGAGGAGGAGAGAGGAGATTTTGACTGGGCCGAAAATCTGTCTTTGTCAGCACTTTGACCAGCGTTGACATTTTGAGATTGGGCATAATTTGACTTGATTTGACTTGCCATTTTGGACTGTTTTTGGAGGCCGAATCCTTTGGCACAGAGATCGAGGTTTTCTGAGCACCTGACTGAAGTTAACTGTATATTTGAAAGTTGACTTTCTCTCTCCGTTGACCAGGTTTGACCAAGTTTTTTGGGACTTTTTTGACCTCATTTTGTCCAGCTTTCCAGGCCGCATTTTTGGGCAGTTGACCGAGCTCTTTTGGAGTTGTTTGACCACTGACTTTTGGACTGGTTAAGGCCTCTTTGACTGCTGTTGACTTTGACCAGAATTGCAGATTGGACAGTATGACCAGATTTGACTTTTGAGCTCATCTCTTGGATTTTTGTATATTGGTTGTTGGAAACTCAAAATTGTTAAAATTGGCAACTAGGGCCAAACTCCATGTGGGTCATCTTATTTATGGCAGCTGATATTTTTCTTGGATCCCTCTCATCGAGAGGTGTAGGATTGATATAAAGGTTATCCGATTCCGATAAGTATTCATGGAGATATGAATTTATTAGTGTTATGGGACAATTCGTCAAGGTCGGCCAGCAACCAAATAAACCCCACTTGCGCTCAACGTTTTAGTATAAATAAAGGAGGACTTCAAGTCATTTAGACTCATCTCTTGTGATCTCACTCTCCACTTGTTTTGGGTTTTGGTGGAAGAGGAGTATTCTAGAGGAGATGTCTTCTACGCAGCCCAAAGAAGGGTCATCTAGGAGAGCCCTAGCCGCAGACTTGTAGGAGATCTGACCGCAGATCTAAGAGGCCCTAATCTGCAGCTAGAAGAGCCCTAATCCGCAGCTAAAGGGAGCCCTTATCCACAGCGAAGGGAACACCCTAATCCACAGCTAGAGGAAGCCCTACGCTGCCCTACCTAAGGGTGGTATGGAGATGCCCTAGCCGCAGCAAGAGAGGATCAAGAAGAGGACAGTTTGCTGGGTTGATTTGTGGACTGTCCCAGGACTGTTTGAGGGCTATCAAGACAAGTCCAAGTTGTTGTTAAAGGGCCGAGTTGCTGGGTAGGGAAGGCCGAAGAGCTAGAGGGACAAAACGCTGAAGAAGGTGTGTTTGGGCATGTGTAGGGACTGTCTCATGACAATGCTAGGCTGCAGGCCTTAGCACACAGAAAGAGCTGCATAGAGGGCTGTTAAGGTGGACTAGCCCCTCAGAAGGCAACGTGGACAAAGAGGAGGCTTCACTAGGAATGCTGCAAACCTTTGAGGGTTGGTTTCTGGACTGTCATAAGGGTTTAGGGCTGCAGCGCGTGCCCTAACCAGGGTTGTCACAAACGCAGACAAATATCAGTTCAACAGTGTTTTGCAGAAGTGTTGGATCCTAGATTAGGATCAATACTACAGTTGGTTGCTGTCTTAAAAGGTCACCTAGCTGCTGTTGTTGTAGGTGACAGCAGGGCCATGTTTGGGTATGATATCTTGGACATATTATGGGACAGAAGCAGTACGTACAGCAGCATGTATAGGTACAACTGTTGCAGTGGAAGCAGTATGTACAGCAGCATGTATAGGTACAACTGTTGCATAGTGGAGGCAGTATGTACAGCAGCATGTATAGGTACAACTGTAATGATTGCAGCATAGTGGAGGCAGTATGTACAGCAGCATGTATAGGTACAACTGTAATGATTGCAGCATAGTGGAGGCAGTATGTACAACAGCATGTATGGGTACAACTGTGAGTGGTGCAGCATAGTGCACCGTGATGGGTACAACCATGAGTGGTTGCATTTCCGTGACAAGAGCAGCTGAGTGAATGGGTGCAACATGATGACCAGATGCAGCACGATGGAGAATCAATTGAAGCAGCTTGTCTTCAACTGATCTCATGTATCATCTTCTTAGAGATGATCTATGCCCTTATCTAGATAAGTCAAAGTGTTGACTTTTGTTGTAAATGTACTATCTCTCTCTCTCTCTGCTGAACTATTGATAAACATAAAAGAAGAATTGATCAAAGGTTTCCCCACATTGGGGTTTGTCCCTAGCTAGCGCCACACTGTGTCCTCTTGTCTTAGCTTGTCTTTTGCGATTTATGTTTATGTTCTATCTGCAGTTTACTTTAATGCTAATGTGATTGCTAATCTGGAAAAGATATTAAGCTAACTATGAAAATTGAAATAAATTGCTCTAAGCATTGAACATACCTAAGCTTAACATGGTATCGGAGCTGAGGTGAAGACAATGCCCAAGCAAGAGTGAAAGAGCAACCACTGAAGACAGCTAGAATTCGGAAAGGACAAAAGGATCAATAGGTTCCTAGTCCCTCTTCAAATTCACCGAGGGTGAAATCGAAGCAGAGAATATTATCAGAATGGCGCAGCGGAATATGGCCTACCTAAAGATCACTTCATTGGAAGATCGGATCTCAGGGTGGAAGGAAAGGCAGATAACTAGTTCGGCCATGGCAGGGACACATCACTTGATGATGATAACAATCATTCCAGGGACATCTTCAATGGTCAGAGGAATGACAGGTAATGCAAGTCATCAAGGAAACGGTCGACTCTTCAGAGAAGGCAAGGAACCCCAGGTATGAAGAATCAAATGTTGTTTCTAATAAGATAAAGAAGCACTATCTTGTATTGGCCCTCTTCTTCAGATTCTTTGGGAACCTGGCTTATAGATTATAATGCTTCAAGGCAATTCATCAAATAGAAGGGTGCGCTCTCTAATTTGGTAGAGATGAAAACAATCGTGGGATTATACTTGGAGTCGATGCCACCTATCCCGAAAAGGGTGTAGGGAATGGAACCCCTCAATTGAATGAGGATACTCGATTCATTTACAGAATCTCTTTTATGTACCTGATCACAAGAAGAACCTGGTGTCCATTTCGGCAATGGAAGTCAAAGGTTACAGGGTGGCATTCATCGATCTACTTTATGAGGCCCTAACCAATGTGAATCAAATAGTGACTCGGATACCTGAATTCAAGAAGAGCATGAAGGTACATGTCTAAGATGTACCAAAGGAAAATCTTACAAGAGGACCATTCCCCTCATGTAACAAGCCCACGGGTTTGGAACAACCCGAGGGCTTTGAGATTCATGATTGGGAATCTCATGTATACAGGTGGAATAAAGCCCTCTATGGCTTGAAGTTAAACACCCCAGGCCTAATATGAGACGATTGATAGTTGTCTAATGAAGTTGAGATTCACTAATAGTGAAGCTGATCCAAACCATTGTTTGAAGGTTGTGGATGATAGACCTCTCATACCGGCACCTTCTAAGAAACGACCTATTTCTGACAGGTGCAAACACTCTCACTTTCAAAAGTAAGAGGGAGTTGGATTCCAGATATGGAATGGTAAACTGCAAGCTCGTGACTACCTCGAGGATCTTAACTTTCAGAAGCTATATGGTGGTGATGCCAGACCAGATTTGGGAAATGCCTCTGAGTTTCATAAACTCATCTGCATTGATGTTCTTGGTGAACTTCCATCCGTATATATGCTTTGCAGTTAGCATGGTGAGCTCATATTTGGTTGAGCCTCACTAGATTGGTGCCAAGAATCTTTTGAGATATCTTCAGGGCACAGTCTCTCATGGATTGAGATACACTACCGAAAATATGAAGTTGCGTGATTATTCAATGCTGACTGGGCAGGCAGTCTAGAGGATCGCTAGAAAACTTCTCAGTGTTGGTTCTCTTTGGATTCTGCTTCAATATCATGGATGAGCAGGAAGCAGAAGTCGGTTTCTATAAGCACCACCGAGACCGAATACATAGCTACGAGTATGATCTCTTGTAAAGTTGCCTGGTTGTGGAAGCTCATCAGTGAGTTGTTTGTACACATGATGAATACCATTGTGATTCTTTGTGACAACCAAGGGGTGGTTCGATTATTGAGGAATTCTGTATTCGATGATTGCTCCAGCAAATAGACATTAGATACTACCTTATATGGGATATGGTAAGCCGATGAGCAAGGAGGCTCCATCGCATTGAGACTGATGTACAGGTCGCAGACACTTTGTCAAAGCCCAGGGGAAAGGTCAAATCTGTGATTTTCCCAAACGACTTGGAGTCGTTGAGATACCTTCGTATAAGGGTTCTACATGTTGCATGCACTAAGCTCTGGGAGCTCTGGGGGGCTTGGGGTACTTACTGGACTAACATACGACCACAGGGCGACTCACCCTCCCCTAGTGGTGCGCTATGTACAGGGTGACAGGTTCAACCTTTCCCTGTGATACCTCGTGGCGACTATGGAACAGGATGATTAGTTCTTCTATGGGTCGGGATCATTAGTTCTCCCATGGCAACTATGGAACAGATAATTAATTCTCCTCTGGGCAGGGATGATTAGTTCTCCCGTGGAAACTATGGAACAGGATGATTAGTTCTCTTGTGAGCCCTAATCCGCAGCAAAGGGAAGGCCCTAATCCGCAGCTAGAGGAAGCTCTACGTTGCCCTACCTAAAGGTGGTACGAAGATGCCCTAGCCACAGCAAGAGAGGATCAAGAAGAGGACAGTTTGCTGGGTCGATTTGCGGACTGTCCTAGGATTGTTTGAGGGCTATCAAGACAAGTCTGAGTTGTTGTTCAAGGACCGAGTTGCTGGGTAGTGAAGGTTGAAGAGCTAGAGGGGCAAAACGCTGAAGAAGGTGTGTTTGGGCATGTGTAGGGACTGCCTCATGACAGTGCTAGGCCGCGGACCTTAGCACACAGAAAGAGATGTGTAGAGGGTTGTTAAGGTGGACTAGCCCCTCAGAAGGCACCGTGGACAAAGAGGAGGCTTCACTAGGAATGTTGCAAACCTTTGAGTGTTGGTTTGTGGACTGTCATAAGGGTTTAGGGCTGCAGCACGTGCCCTAAGTTCTAACCAGGGCTGTCACAAACGTAGACAAATATCAGTTCAACAGTGTTTTGCAGGGGTGTTGGATCCTAGTTTAGGATCAATACTACAGTTGGTTGTTGTCCTGAAAGGTCACCTAGCTGTTGTTGTTGTAGGTGACAGCATGGCCATGTAGGGACAGAAGCAGTACGTACAGCAGCATGTATAGGTACAACTGTTGCGGTGGAAGCAGTATGTGCAGCAGCATGTATAGGTACAACTGTTGCATAGTGGAGGCAGTATGCACAACAGCATGTATAGGTACAACTGTAATGATTGCAACATAGTGGAGGCAGTGTGTATAGCAGCATGTATGGGTACAACTGTGAGTGGTGCAGCATAGCGCACCATGATGGGTACAACCATGACTGGTTGCATTTCCGTGACAAGAGCAGCGCAATGAATGGGTGCAACATGATGACGAGATGCAACACGATGGAGAATCAGCTGAAGCAGCTTGTCTTCAACTGATCTCATGTATCATCTTCTTAGAGATGATCTATGCTCTTACCTAGATAAGTCAAAGTGTTGACTTCTGTTGCAAATGTACTCTCCCTCTCTCTGTTGAACTATTGAAGAACATAAAAGATGAATTGATCAAGGGTTTCCCCACATTGGGGTTTGTCCCTAGCTAGCACCACACCTTGTGTCCTCTTGTCTTGGCTTGTCTTCTGCGATTTATGTTTATGTTCTATCTGCAGTTTACTTTAACGCTGATGTGATCGCTAATCTGCAAAAGATATTGAGCTAACTATGAAAATTGAAATAAATTGCTCTAAACATAGAACATACCTAAACTTAACAAAAGTTGATGGCCTTTGACTCTTGGATGGTGCATCGAACCATTGCACTCTCTCTGCTGAATATTTTATGACAATCTAATAAGAAGAATTTGAAAGGGTTTTCACCCTTGTTGGGTTTTTCTCTGGTCTTTGACCAAATTTGGCGTCTCTTGTTATTGCTCTTGATTGTCTCTTATTGTTCATTTCATCTACTGTTCTATCTGCAATTTCTATTGATCACTAGAAGATTAAATTGTTTTGAAAAGATTTCTAATTGAAGATAAAATTGGGCTGAAGTGATTGCAACAGAATAGAACAGTGGAAATTAACACAATTCAATATGGAATTATTCTTCTCCTTTTACTAACTGAAGTATATTCAAGCACAAATAGGAACTCGAGTAACAATGCCCTACAAATCTGGTAACAAAGAGAGACACACTCACCATTTAAGCAATTAAAGGAAATAACAACCTTAGACAGCACCCTATAATTCAGGTAACTTAAGGACCAACTACAAACAGCGACTAAGTTACTAGCTAACAGAAATTAATAGCAGGAATGACCATCAACTCTAACACCTTGACTTAATGACCATTTCATTGATATTAACACCAATCATGTTCCTAAATTTCCTAAACTTTCCTTTGCCCGATGATTTGGTGAATAAATCTGCTTGCTGATCCTCAGTACATCAGTAAAGAAAGTCAGCTTCATCTTCTTGTACTTTCTCTTGAATCAAATGATAATGCACTTCAATGTTAGTTCTGCCATGATAAACTAGAATTTTTGCTATCTGATAACACTGTTGTTGTCACATGTTAATGGCATAGGCCTTTTCTGATGAAGACCAATTGTCACCCAACATTCTCTTTAACCAAACAACTTCATAAGTGACAAAGCAACTATAGATTGCTTCTTGCTGACTCTAGGAATGATGGCTGAGCCTATGTTGAAGGTGGACACTGTAGTAGACTTCTTCTCATCACTGCAACCCGCCCAATCTGAATGTGAATAACCTTCAAGCTTGAAATCCACAACTTTCTCACACTGAAGATCATAATTAAGAGTTACATTGACAGATTGAAGGATCCTCTTGGCCACTTTCTAGTGATTCTATTGGCTAATCCATAAATCTGGGACATTCCAAATTGAGAAACTGAAATCAGACCTTGTAGTGGTTAGATGTATGAGGCTGCAAACAAGCTGCCGATATACAGTTTCATCACAGGATCATAAGTATCCATGATTGATAACTTTGCACCAGCCTCCAAAGGAGTCAAGGTTGGTTTACATTCAGCCATATGCAATTGTTCTAAGATTTCACATGGATATTTTGCCTAGGACATAAACCAGTGTTGCACATATTGCAATAATATCAGAAATATCACGTTATTATTGCCAAAACCCACGTTGCTGATATTACCACCGGAAAATATCGCAATAATTTGCCCCAATTGTAATTACCACAATAATTTAAAGTATCGTCAATCGCAGGGAAATTATCGCCCTGCTGTTGGAGATGACGTGATAAAATTCTGGTTTGGGTTTTTGAGGATCAGTTTCACTTTTCCTTGTCCCAAGATGAGTTTCGAGGGTATTGTGAACCTTGTGACCATTTTCATCAAAACAAGCAAAAATCCATTGTTTTCTTTGCCATCAACTGAGCATTTGTGGGGTAGAGATCTACTCCAATATACCATATCAATAATTCTGTTGGAATTCACAATTACACTGAGGAGTGAATCAGTATAATGACAATTTTTACTTATTTAATTCCATTCAAACATCAATCTAATAAACTAAAAAGGTAACACAAGATACACGTGGAAACCCTTATGGCAGAAAACCAGCAAACTTCTTATAATATGAAAGATCTTCTAGGCACCAACATACTATTACATTAATTTGTAGGCACCAACCTACTTGCTTGCTTCTTCACAATGTCTGTTAGTTGCTTATGCTTTCATAAATTCTGCCTGCTACTTCTGTCTTCACCAGCTCTGTTAGTTGTTGCCTTCATCAGGTCTACCTGTTTCTTGTTCTTTGACCAAGTCTACTTCTCCCAAACCTTGTTGCTTTTGGTTGTTTTAAGAAAATTACAGGAGCATTCAGGAAGGCTAACTTTCTTCGACCATATCTCTGAAATTATAGTGAATCATGGTTTGAAACTTGAACCATAGGTACATGAAGATCTTCTATCTGTATCCTCCAAGCTTCACAGTCTGAAACATTTCAGAACAATAGTTATAGCAAAAATGCCCAGCTGACCTGTTTGAAGAAGATTTCATGAGCATTCAAGCAGCCTAACTTCCTTCAGCAATATCCCCCAAATGATAGTGAATCAAAGTCTGAAACTTGAACCACGGGTCCATGAAAATCATTTATCTGTATCCTTCAAGTTTCACATTCTGAAACATCCAAGAACAAAAATTATAGTGAAAATTCCTAGCTGATCTATTTGAAGAGGATTTTAGGAGCATTCAGCAAGCCTAACTTCCCTCAGCCATATCTTTGAAATTATACTGAATCAAGGCCTGAAACTTGAACCACGAGTACATGAAGATCTTCTCTATAGCTCCTCCAAGTTTCATGGTCTGAAACGTCACAGACAAAAAGATATCGCAAAAATGCAAAGATGGCTTGTTTACTCCATAAATCACATTTTTGCTTCCACCTTCAGACTCCAAGAATCACCCCAAAAGTTATTCGTCAGACCTCAGATCTATTCTTTGATGAATTGATGTTAAAATGAATTCATATGTCCTTTATTTATAGTGTTTGTACATTCACCTATGTGGATGACTTGTAGAGCTAATTGGTTTGGCTTGATTGTACTTCGGTTGGATCATCTTGACGAAATATTTCATATCTCCTCATTCCTACAGAATTAAGAGTACCATATACCATTGGACGGGTCTCAAACTAAGCTTTCCAACCATACATCCCATGCTCCCATTTGCGCTAGGTAATTGGATTAAAAATGCCTTCAAAGATAGGAAATCCAAATGGGGGTTGCTTGTACTTTGGTTGGGTCATCTTGACAAAACATTTCATATCTCCTCATTCCTATGGAATTAGAGGGAGTTTCATATAATGTTGGAAAGGACTCGAAATAAACTTTCCAACCATATATTCTATGCTCCCATTTGAGCTAGGTAATTGGAGTAAAAATGCCTTCAAAATAGGATATCCAAATAAGGCATCAAAAGTCCAAAAACAATATTTCCAAAAATCTTCATTTTTCGATCTTTATTTTGGACATAAATAGTCTCCCCCTGTCTTTGACATAAATGAAAACAATATTTCCAACAAACTCCAAGTATGTAGAAAAAATAATTCCTTCCTTTTCTTTGTTTCAAAATCTAGTATAAATTTAGATACACCTCCTCTTGCCCTCTTCTAATGAGAGGTTTAATACTTATATAGGTATTATATTTTAATTGCATCAATCTTCAAGTTTTTTGTGGATTTGGATTTCGAATTTCCGCATTTGTATTGTGTCGAAGCTCTAAATTTTTAAAATTTAATTGGAGCTCTACAACATGGGAAAGCAATTGGACAAAAATCAGGGAGTATGGTGAACCATGTGAGGGTGATAATAGAACAAAGCTAAGTTGCAAGCTATGTGGAATAAAAAAGTTTGGCAGAATGACCCACCTGAAATACCATCGTGCCAAAATCCCATGGCATGAAGTGGATCTTTTCCCTATAGCTACCCCATACATTGTCCTTATTGCAAAGAACTCAATTCGTGATACTATTAGAAAGAGAGATTAGAGGGACAAACTAAGGCATTTGAAATATCCCTAGGCAATTTTTTACCTTAGGGTTATCAAGATTATAGGAATATATTTCTCCAATAACACAATATCCTTTACAACTTATCACAAATGACAATAAATGCGCAACAATGAACAGATAACTGAAACTTTAGCAACACCAATAGGGCACATCAGTTTACAATCTCCATAGATTTACTTCCTAATGTGGTTACAGTACTGAATAATTAAGAACCTAAGTTGCAGGAAACGTGGGTCTAAGGTCTGTTTCCGTATGGAAACGAAACGGAAACGAGGAAACTCGTACCGTACAGCCTGGAAACGAGTTTTCAAACCGTACAGCAGAGTTCCCTCATGCAACTTGACTTTTTCTTATGTTTTTTTATTATTTTGTTTTCTATTTTTTTATTGGGCGACTAAAGTGGCCTCTAGTTGCTTCTAGATGCCTCTTTCAAGTTATAAAAGTGACCCTCGCCTCATTCTCTCATCACACACTTGAGCAAGTTGTTTCTCTTGGAGACTGGCGATTTTAACAAAGGAGAAGAGAGAAAGATAGCAATGGTTTCAGCTAGGGTGTTTTCAACAGTGAGCAAAGGAGATTTCAGCACCAAGAGAAAGAGATTTCAGCAACAAATTTGGAGCGTAGAGTTTCCGGCTACAGCATTCTTGGCTTTTGGCTCAGCTACAGCCATATTTCTCGTCTTTTCTGGCATTTTAGGGTAGCTTCAGCTACAGAAAATTAATTTGCGTAAGCAACATTCATTTTCTTAGTTTTTTCCTACTATTTCTTCAATTTTTTGAGGGTTTATGCTGCCAAAAATATGAAAAACGTTTTTTATTTAAAGATTTGTTTTTTCGCTTATTTTTGCAGCAATGGCTTCCAACCAAAGTGCAGTTGCAAGTTCAAGCCCTAGGGCCAATCCAAGGGCTGAATATTATCCTCTTTGGAGGCATGTTCAGAAGCTTAAAAAATGTGGAGGTGGTGGCTCATGGGAATAGCGATGTAATCTTTGCAATAATTCGTACAAGGGCTCCTACCCAAGAGTGAAGGCACATCTTTTGCATGGAGGAGGAAAAGGGGTTGTGGGTTGCACAAAAACAACAAACCCATTGGCAAGGAGGGCATATCAAAGAGAGCAAGATGAGGCAGATGTTATTAAAAGAAAGCATGATGAGCTTACTCAAGCTACTCCTCAAGCTCCATCTAACATTGAGCCAAGGGTTGTAGTTGAAGCAAGAAAGAGGAGAGTCGATGCCACTCAATAACATGAACAACCAGCACCCAAAAATACTAGAGGGGCATCCCCTTCAGTTCAGGATAGCAGAATTGCTAAATTGGCGAATGTGCAAGCGAGAGAAGAAATTGATTCCAGAGTGGCTAGGTGCATTTATGCATGTGGTATCCCATTCAATGTTGTTCGCTCTTCTTACTGGCAAGATATGATAAGGGCAATTAACAAAGCTCCTCAAGGGTACAAGGGGCCCAACCATAAAAAAGTCAAAACTCAGCTTCTCAAAAATGAAGAGCTTGTGGAGGATATTTTATCACCAATTCGTTCTTCCTGGAGTAGCTCTGGGGTTACCATAGTCTCAGATGGATGGACAGATACAAGGTGCAGACCATTGATAAATATCATTGCCACTTCCCCCAAAGGAGCAATGTTTATCAAGGCAGAAGACTGCCCAGTAGAGGTAAAAGATGCACCAGTTTGCAAAGCTGGATTGTCCATAATCTGAATCTGATCTTAGAGGAGATCAATAACAAAGTTTCATGGATAAAGGAAATCACAGGGGAAGTAAGGGAGATTGTCAAATTCATCACCAACCACCACCAATCTCAAGCCATATTTCGAGACTACTCCAAGTTGGAGTTGTTAGATGTTGTTGAGACAAGATATGTCTCAAACTTCCTAATGTTGTGCCGCCTTGTTGAGGTTAAGCATGCATTAGTTTCTATGGTGGTGAGTCAACTTTGGATTGAGTGGAGATAAGCAGATTCAGAGCGGGGATATATGGTGCGTAGATTGTGCCTTGATGAAGATTGGTGAAGCAAGATAGATTTCTTGCTGAAGTTCACAACCCCTGCATTTGAGCTTCATCAGAGTGCTGACACTAACCAACCTTTCTTAGGAGAGGTACATGATGGCATGGATCCCATGGTTGAGAAAACTATGGAAATCATTTCGCAAGAGTCTCCACAACTTTGTTTGTTGATGATCATTTTGTTGGTTTAGTCAAGAAAATCATTGTTGATAGGTGGAACAATTTCAACACTCCATTGCACACTTTAGCACATGCCTTGAACCCCAAATTTTATGATAAGGAGCTTATTGCTCAAAGCAATGGGAAGAGGAAGGCACCCATAAGGATAGAGAGGTGGCTAATGGGGTGAAAAAAGCCCTTATGAGAATGTTTCTTGCTCATCTACACAGGGAGGTAAAGGAAGAATTTGCCAGTTTTGCTGCAAAAATAGATGATTATGGAGATATATCAACTTTGGAGGAGAGAAGCACCATGAATCCAGTTAGGTGGTGGTTTGTCATGGAGAAAATGGTGTACATTTGCAAAACCTTGCCATTCGTATTATTTCACAAGTGGCAGGATCTTCATCAGCAGAAAGGAATTAGAGCACTTATGGTTTTATTCATTCTGTGAAGCACAATAGGCTGGGCTCACAGAAGGCAAAGGATCTTGTTTATGTGCACTCCAACCTTCGCCTTGCATCTCATAGGGGTCTAGAATATAACAGTGGTCCTTCTAAAGAATGGGATGTAGATGCAGAAAGTCCTGATTTGGATCTCTCTCTTGCTGCCCTGAATCTTGAGATCCAGCCTGGAAGTGGAATTGGCCCATCATCTTCTTCAGCACCACCATCCACTGTTGAGCATGGTTCTGCTTCTATTTTTTATGAGGATTATGATGATGAGGATTAGTCTTTTGTCTCTATAGTTCTTGCAGCCTTATATATATAATAAAGGTTGATTTTGAGAATTGGATATATAATAAAGATTGCTTTTGGATATTGCAATGTTTTTATTTTCATTATGAGATCATTCATGAATAAATGTGATGTAAATTTAAACATAATGTTTAACTGTAATAAATTATAATGTATCATGTATGCTTTATGATTGCACATAGCATTTCTTAAATGTCCTAAATTCTAATATAATATATTAGCATATATATATTTCCTCGTTTCCAAAATTTGGGGAGGTCGCATTTCGTACCCGTGCCCATTTCGGAAACTCGTACCCGTGCCCGTTTCGGAAACTCATACCCTTTTCCCTGTTTCGTGCAACTTAGTTAAGAATAGTAGCACTTCAGGGATTTCAATACTAACTAGCAGCACAACTTAATAGCTTACAAATTCCTCCTGTTATTGTTCTATTGGCCTGCACACTACCTTATCCTTGTTGCCTATTACCCTAGCAACTACATTCAACGTTGTTGTCTACTGCCATAAGTGTGTTATGATGAGAGTCGTTGTCACTGAAATCCCTCAGGGGTGGCCTATACTTCTCCGAGTAGACTTACGTTGCCAAATTGTCCTTGATGTTGTTGAAATTTGGTACCACAGGACAGGTGATTCCCTAAGGCTTTGATCTTTGCCCTAGGAAAATGTGTCCAAAAGAATTTAATTTTTCTCCTAAAGTAACTTTATAATTTTTATAAAGTTAAATCTAATTTAAAAGTGACTTTAAGTGATAAAGTTACTAAACTCTAATTTTAAAGTGACTTTAATAAAGTTAATGTAAAATTAGAAAGGAAAAGTGACTTTGGAAATAAATGACTAAGTGGGTCTTTATTAAAGTGGGGTGAGTTAAAAAATAAAAAGTGAGATTTAAATGAGTATTTAATCTCAGCCTTAGATCTCAATCTATTTCAGCCATTGGATTTAGAGGTTACCCAAAAGTCACTTAGGATTAGATTAAAGGAGGAAAATGAGGCAAAAGGTCATCAATTCTTTCATGAGTAGATTGAGAGGAGGAGAGCAAGAGAGCAAGGGAGATTTCTGGACAGTGAGGAGAAGGAGGCTGCAAGTCCGTACAATAGAGTTTCAGTAAGACAGAGTTTCAGCAAGGTTGAGTTTCAGCAAGTCTGTACAGCAGAGTTTTAGCAAGGCGGAGTTTCAGCAAGGCGGAGTTTTAGCAAGTCTGTACAACGGAGTTTCAGCAAGGTGGAGTTTCAACAAGTCTGTACAGCGGAGTTTCAGCAATGCGGAGTCTCAGCAAGGCGGAGTTTCAGCAAGGCTGAGTTTCAGCAAGGTTGAGTTTCAGCAAGGCTGAGTTTCAGCAAGGCTGAATTTCAGCAAGTCTGTACAACGGAGTTTCAGCAAGGCGGAGTTTCAGCAAGGCTGAGTTTTAGCAAGTTTGTACAACGGAGTTTCAGCAGGGCGGAGTTTCAGCAAGGCTGAGTTTCAGCAAGTCTGTACAGCGGAGTTTCAGCAAGGCGGAGTTTCAGCAAGGCTGAGATAAGTTGTAAAAGTTTGCTTGCTGACTTTTGCTGAATATTTCTCTTACTGTAAAAAGCATTTTCCAGAAATAAAAGAAGCTTTCGAACTGGTTTTCCCCAAGAGTTGTAGGGGGTTTTTCCAGGGTCACCTTGACACAAAAATTGTTGGAGATCAGATGCACAGCAGAATCAACTAAATACTCAGCAAATAAAACAAGCACATAAGACACAAAGGTTTAACGTGGTTCAGCCAACCAATCTGGGCTACGTCCACACAACATAGGCAACGACAATTCTTTATTAATCAAACAGGAGATTACATAAATCAAATCCTCACAAACTCTCACACTCTCCAAACAATCCGTATGGATACCTGTTATATAGCAAAGAGAATCTAACTGCCTCATAAATCCTCTCGCATCAAATTTAGGATGCATTAACTCCCAACAAACTGGAGCTAATCTAGGAACCAATTCCTATTGTTGTCATCTACTGAGATTTTGCCTATTTTATTCAAAACAGAAAATCCCAACAATCTCCACCTTGACAACAATTAGCCTGATGCCCTGTTATTATTATTTTATCTTTTCTGCAAGCAAAGAGAAGCCAAACACCAACATAGCTTCTCTAACAAAACTGGTTTCGTGAACATGTCTGCACAATTCTCCTTTGTATGCACCTTTTCGAGAGAGACTCCCCTTTCAGTGAGAACCTGTCTTACAAAATGGTACTTGATCGGTATATGCTTTGATTTACTATGATAGGCCGGATTCTTAGCCAAATGTATTGCACTTTGACTGTCACAAAATAACTTGATGCTGTCCTGCAACCTACCAAATTCACCAAACAAACCTTTCAACCAAATCGCTTCTTTGCAAGCATGAGAAGCAGCAATGTATTCTACTTCAGTAGTGGATAAAGCAACAATGTTCTGTAGCTTTGACATCCAGCTGATAGCTCCACTTGCAAGAGTAAAGACGTACCCTGAAGTTGACCTTCTCTTATCCAAATCACCTGCAAAATCAGAATCAACATATCCGCAAACAAATTCACTACTCTTATTGTAGGAAATAAATACAATAACTACTTGTGGCTCTCAAATACCGAAGCACCCATTTCACTGCTGACCAGTGTTCTTTACCCGGATTTGCATGTACCTGCTGACAACCCCAACTGCATGTGAAATATCTGGTCGAGTACAAACCATCGCATACATTAAACACCCTACTACATTGGCATATGGAATTCGAGACATATAATCCTTTTCTTCATCTGTATTAGGACATAAACTCGAAGAAAGCTTAAAATGGGAAGCTAAAGGGACTGAAACAGGCTTCACATTATCCATACCAAACCTCAAAAGTATTTTCTCAATATACTTTTTTTGTGATAGCCATAGCTTACCATTGCTCCTGTCTCTGAAAATCTCCATGCCCAAAATCTGTCTTGCTGCTCCTAGATCTTTCATATCAAATGTCCTTGCCATCTGAGCCTTCAACCTGTTGATTTCTTCTATGTTTTTGCTTGCTAAAAGCATATCGTCAACATACAATACTAAGATAATGAATATGCCATTTTTAAATTGCTTAAAATAAACACAATGATCATATTCACTTCTAACATATTTCTGACTCAACATGAAAGAATCAAACTTCTTATACCACTGCCGAGGCGACTGCTTCAGGCCATATAATGACTTCTTGAGCTTGCAGAAAAATTTCTCATTGCGATGCTGAACAAACCCTTTCAGTTGTTCCATATAAATTTCCTCATCTAAGTCTCCATGTAGAAATGCAATCTTAACATCTAATTGTTGTAACTCTAAATCAAGCAAAGCCACTAATGCTAACACAATTCTAATTGAAACAATTTTAACCACTGGTGAAAAAATCTCATGAAAGTCAATACCGGCTTTCTGAGAAAACCCTGTTGCAACCAGCCGCGCTTTGTACCTGTATTCGGTATCATTCACACCCCGTTTCAGCTTGAAAACCCATTTACACCCCACAGTTTTCCTGTCTTTTGGAAGCTCAACCAGATCCCATGTGCCGTTCTTACCCAAGGCCATCATTTCGTCCTTCGTGGCTGCTTTCCACTTGTCACTTTTCGAACCTTCTATTGCTTCCTGATAGCACAGAGGTTCATCGTCATTAGCAGTAAATGCAACTGAAGTAACATAATCATCATACCTTCTTGGTGGTCGTTTGATTCTAGTCGACCTCCTTAAGGATGTTTCTGGTGCTTCCTCGATTGGCTGACTACCATCTGTAGTAACTTCTTGATGATCAGT